>JAREIK010003095.1:157163-199663 GCA_029783825.1 Sapria himalayana
TAGATATATAGAGAGATAATAGATATATGGAAACATAAACATAAAGATACATATAGTGATAAATAGATTCACACATAGAGAATATACTTATAGAATAATAGACGATTGACAAATAGATAATTAGATATTTAGATAGAGACTATATACAAATATCCTAGATATATATATATAATTATATACCACACACACACACACACAGAGAAATAGATAAATAGACAAATAGATAGATAGACACTAGATATAGACAGGTAGATATATAGATAGATAGATACATAGATAGATAGATAGATAAACAAATGATTGATTGATTGATAAAATGATAGATAAATAGACAGACAGATAGATAGATAGTTAAATAGATAGTAGATAGAATATATATTATATATATATATATAAATAATTATAGGATAGATAGATATAAAGATAGGCAGAAATATGGCTTGGCAAAAATAGATAAAAAAATAAAGAGATAGACAGAAAATAGATAGACATATTGATAAATATAAAGCTCTATAGATGATAAATAGATAGATCGACAAATAAGAGATAAATAGATAGATAGATAGATAAATAAAAAGATAGATAGATAAATAGATAGATTGTCAAATTGCCAAATAGACACATATAGATAGAGAGATATGTAGATAGACAAATAGACAGATACACTACGGATAGATATGCACTTAGATTGATGGCTAGATAGATATTACAAATAGACATATAGAAAGATAGGTAAATTATAAAAAATAGATAGATAAAAAGATACATCGATAGACATATAGATGATAGATAGACAGATAGATATATAAAGATTGATAGATACATAAATATACTAATAGGTAGATATACAAATACAAAATAGGACATATAGATAGATAAAAAGAAATATAGATAGATAGATTGACAGATCAAAAGTTAGAGAGCTAAATAGATAGATAAATAGATAGATAGATATATAGATATAAATTATATATATAGATAGATAGATAGATATATATATATATATATTATATATATATATATAGACATGCAGATTGATAGATGGGAGATATAAAGATAGATCGATAGATAGATAGATAGACAAATATATAGATAGGTAGATAGATTAACATATAGATAAAGAGATAGTTAAATAGTTAGATAGATAGATAGTCAAATAGATTGATACATAGATAGTCAAATAGACATATAGATAGATAACAAATAACCAGATTAGAATATAAGTAGATATATAGAATATATACATATATAGAGATTTATAAATAATTACATAAATAGATAGATAAATAATAGATAGCTAAGTATTTAGTTAAAAGTAAATTGATAGATAGATAGATATGGGGATAGATAGATAAACAAATCATAGATACTTAGATAGATAGACACATAGATTGATAGACATAAATATAGATAGATAGAGAAATAGAAAGATAGATAGATAGATTGATTGATTGATAGACTGATAGATAGATAGATTTATATTTATATAGATTATAGATTTATAATATAAAGATATATAAATAGACAGATAGATAGATAGATAGTAGAATAGAGATAGATATATAGATAGATAATATAGATAGAATGATAGATAGATATACTGATAGATAGATCGGTAAACACATTGAAACATAGAGAGATAAACAAATAGCATATAAATAGAAAGGTAGATGCACTAATTATTAGATAGACAAAAAAATAAACATAAGATAGATAGATAGATTGACCAATATCAGATATATAGATAAAATTTTAAACATATTTCCATAAATAGATAAACAGATAGACAATTAGAAAGATAGACTAAAAGGCATTATATAATTTGATAGACGGATAGATAAATTGATATATAGACAATTAGATAGTTACACTATTATATAGATATACTAATAGACATAGACATATAGATAGATTAATAAATTGATAGATAGAAAGATAAATGGACAAATAAATAGATAGACAAATAGAAAGATGGAAAGATAGATAGATATACAGATGGATAGATTGAGAGTAGACATACAGGTAGATTGATAGATTATAAGATCGACATATAGACACATAAATAAATAGTTAGATAGATACATAGATGAATAAATAGGTAGATAGACATACATATAGACATATAGAAAGAAAGATAGATATACAGACAGATAGATAGATAGACTTTTAGCAAACAAAAAGTTAAATAATTAAACTGATAGTAAAATTGACAGATAGACAGATGACAAATAGATTGTTAATTAGTTAGTGAATTAGATAGATAGAAAGATAAATAGATAGATAGATTGATATATAAAAAATTAGATACATAGATTGTTAGATAAATAGACAAATAGAAAGTTAAAAAATAGATATATATAGATAGAAAGATAGACAAATCGATAGATATCCAGATAAAAGATAGTCATATATATAGTTAGACAAATATATAGATAGATAAATAGACAGATAGATAGATAAATATAGACTTATATTCTAAAAGACTAATAAAAACATAGATGCATAGATAGATAAATAGAGTGATAGATAGATATATATATATATATATATAGACAGATAGACAAAAGGATTTATAAATAAATAGACATATAGATAGATAGATAGAATAAGAAATGCACAGACAGATAGATAAATAGACATATATATATATATATATTGATAGATAGATATAATAGAATAGATAGACATAGAAAAATATAAATTAGACATATTAATAGATGTAGATATATATATATATATATACCACTGATTTATTTGAGAGAAATATTTATAAAAAAATAGTTAAATAGTTTGCAGATAGACAGATAAATAGCATATATAGATTGATAGATGACATATAGACCTTATTGAGAAATAGATAGTTAGATAGATAGACTGATAGATAGATAGATAGAATATTCATATAGATTGCAATAGATAGATAAATATAAAGACAATTTGATAGACAATTAGATATATTGATAGATAGATACATAGACTTATATACAAATAACTAAAAGGGTGGATATAGATATAGAGACATAGCCATAGAGACCAATAGATAAATAGATAGATACATAGGTAGGTAGTAGATAGATTAATAATAGATATATATAGATAGATATATAGATATAGAAAGATAGAAATATATATATATATATATATATATAATATATATATATATAGGATCAGATGGATAATAGACTATTAGATAGATAGAAAATAGTTAGTTAGATAGTTTATAGAGATAGATAGATAGAGAGATAGATAGATTAGACATTTAGATAAATAATGAGATATATAGGTAGATAGATAGACAATAGACATATAAAAAGAAATATAGAATACCTATAGAAAGATAGACAAATAGTTAGATAGCTGATGGAAAAATAGTTATATAAACAGATAAGCATATAGAGTGATAGGAAAAATAAATAGATAGAAAGTAAGAAAGATTGATATATACGTAGAAAAATTGAAATGATAGATAAATAAATAAATAGATATATTGGCTTATAAAATGATAGACTGATACACTAATAGATATTGGATAGTTCGATAGATAAATATATATATCAATATACAAATTGACAATTAGACTGATAGCTGAGAAGATATATATATATTATTTTTTAATTGACTTATAGACTGATAGAGTAAATTACAAAAAAGATAGATAGTTAGACAGATAGGTTGATTGAAAGATAGATAGTATATAGATAGATAGATTGACACATAAATAAATATACTAAATAGATATTTATATAGATAGATAGACACACACACCACACACACACACACATATATATATATATATTAATTGACTTATAGACCTGATAGAGTAAAATACAAAAAAGATAGATAGTTAGAAGATAGATAGAGAGAAAGATAGATAGTTATATAGATAGATATATTGACACAGATAAATATATAAATAGATAGATATATAGATAGATAGATATATAGATAGATAGATAGATACACAATATATATATATATGTGTGTGTGTGTGTGTGTGTGTGTGTGTAGATAGACATATAGACAAATCAATATACATATAGACACATACAGATAGACACTTAGATAGTCGAATAGATTAATTTAAAGATAGTCAGATAGACAAATATATAGATAGATAGACAATTAGCCTGATTAGAAGATAGGTAGATATATACATCGATATATAGATATATAGATATATAGATATATAGATATATATAGATATATATAGATATTATATATCTAGATATATAGATATAGATAATAGATATATATATACTATATACATATATATATATATATACACAAATAGATAGATAAATAGATAGATAGTTAAATATTTAGATAGTTAGAGAATTTTATTAATAGATAGATAGATAGATATGCAAATATATAGATAAATAGATTGTAGATAGATAGATAGATAGACATGTTGATAGATAAAAATATAGATAGATAAAAATATAGATAGATAGATATATACATAAAAATAATAGAATCTAATATGAAAGATAGATAGATAGATATACATATAGATATATAAATAGATTGATAGATATAGAAATAGATAGATAGGTAGATAATAGATAGCTGGATAGATACATTGATAGATAGATAGATAGATAGATACATAGTTAGACAGACACATAGATGGACTTATAGATAGATAGATACATATAAACATAGATGATAGAAAAGTAGACAGATATACAATAGATTAAATGCACAAATAGATAAATAGATAAAAAAATAAGATAGTATAAATAGATAGAGAGATAAATTAGAAAGATTAATTTATAGACACATAGAAATATAGAACATAAATAGACACACAGATTGGCAGATAGACAATTATACTAATAGACTAATCAAGGTTAGATAGTTTAGTAAGATAGACTAGATATATAAATATATAGATAGACAAGTAGACTGTTAACCCATTATATAGATAGATAGATAATCATACAAACATATAGATAGAATGATAAATTGATAGATGGAGATATAGACAAATAAAAGATAGATAGATATAAAGATATACAGATATACAGATAGATAGATAGAAAGATAGACAGATATACTAATAGATAGATTGACAAATAGATATATAGACAAATAAATAGTTAGATAGACAGACACATAGATAGATAGTAAGAAAGACAAAAGATAAATAGACTTATAAACTAATTGACAGAAAGATAGTAAAATAGTTAGACATATAGACAAATAAACAGATTGATTATCAGTTAGTTAGTGAATTAGACAGAAAAATAATTAGATGGATAGATTGAAAGATTGGCATATTGATAGATAGATGAAAAGATAGATAGATAGAAAAGCAAATACATAGACAGATAAATAAATAGACAAATATAAAGTTAGTCATATGGACAAATATATTGATATAAAGATGGTTAGATAGACAGATATATAGATAAAGACATAAACATATAGATTGTTAGAAAAATAGATAGATAGATAGATAGATAAACATATTGATAGATAGACTGGAAAACAAATAGATAGATACATAGATAGATAAATATATAGATAGATAGAAAGATAAATTGATAGATAGATCAATCGATCGACCATTAGATAGATAAAAAGATAGACAGACATATATATAGAAAGATAGATAGCTAGCTAGATAGATAGATAAACAAATTGATAGATAGACAAAAAAATAGATAGCTATACATATTGATAGATAGATAGGATATGTATATATATAGATAGATAGACAAATTGACTAATAGACTGATAGACAAAAAAATAGTTCAACAGTTAGATGGATAGAGAGGTAGAAAGATAGATAGTTAGATAGTTACATATATTTATAGATAGACATATAGACATTTAGACAAATAGATTGATAGATAGATAGATAGATAGATAGAAATATAGATAGATAGACTGATAAATGGATAAAAAGATTCATATTTTGATAGATAGATAAATAAATAAATAAATAAATAGACAAATTGATATATATAGAAAGATAGATAGTTATACAGATAGCCAGATAGACAGAGACAAATAGACATATAAACAATTAGATAGATAGATAGATAAACACATAGACTTATAGATTGATAAACTAAAAGGCATATAGCGAGATAGAAATATATACATATAAACAAATTTTCAGATAGATAGATAGACAGTTACCCAGATAGATAGATATATAGAAAGATAGATTGATAGATAGATATAAAGATGGATAGATAGGTAGATAAATAGATAGATAAAAAAATAGATAGATCGACACATAAATTCATATTTAGACAGTTAGATAGGTAAATAGGCATATTAATTGATAGTTTGATAGATAGATATATAGACAGATATAAAAATTGATAGATAAATAAATAGTCAGATAAACTAATAAAATAATAGACTTATATAGTGATAGACTAAAAGATAATTGGATATTTAGATAGATAAATAGATACATTGATTTACAAATTGACAGTTAGACAGAAAGATAGATAGAAAGATATATTAATTAATTGATTGATTGATGGATTAATAGTCAATTAGACTAATAGAATTATATACTAAAAGATAGATAGAGAGATAGATAGAGAGAGATAGGTAAATAGAAAGATAGACATACAGATAGATTGATAGATAGTTAGATAGATAGAAAAAGAGATATACACATAGATAGCCTTATAGGCAGATAGATAGATTGATTGTTTGATAGTCTAATCGATGAATAGATAGATAGATAGAAAGGTAGATTGGAAGACCGATAAATACATAAATAGTTAGATAGATAAACAAATAAACAAATACAAAGATAGACAAATAAGAAATAGAAAGATACACAAATAACAAATAGATATATAGATAGACAAACAAGTAGACATAAAGATATATAGAAACATATACAGATAGACAAATCGATAAATAGACAGTTATTAAGATAGATAGATAGACATATATATATATATATATATTGATAGAGATACAGATAGATAGATAGATATATTGATTGATTAATAAATATATAGATAGACACACGGGCAATCAAAAGATAGATAGATACAAAGTGTGACAAGCAGATAGATAGTCAATTAGACATATAGGTAGATAGACAAATAGGCAAATAGAGAGATAGTCAGATATACAAATAAAAAATAGATAGATTAAAAGATAAAAAGATAGATATATAGATAGATCGAATGTTAGATTTATAGTTATATAGTTAGACAGACAGATAGATAGATAGATAGGCAAAATATAGATTTAGATAGAAACATAGCTAGATAGATAGAAAGATACATACACACATATATGGATAAAAAATTGATAGATATATAGACAAATAGAAAGAAAAACTGATAGATAGATAAATAGGTAGATAGATAAACATAAAGAAAGAAAGATAGATAGATAGATAGATAGAAGATATAAAGATAGTTAGATAGATAGACAGACAGATAGATAGATAAATATTTTGATAGAAAGAAAGATACATGGATAATAAGATTGAAATATAGACATATTGAAAGATTAACATATAGTAAGATAGAGAGAGAGAGAGAGAGAGCTTCAATAGGGATACTAGAATAGCAGGGGAAGGTGGGTTAATAAGGGATTCCAATGGCATAGTTATGAAAGCTTTTACCTCGGTTAGTGTAGCAGACTCGGCTCTACAATCAGAAATTAGGGTGTTAAGAATAGGTTTTAAATGTATGCAAAAAATTAGAATATAAAAGTATTCAAATACAGGTGGACTCGATGTTATTATTTAATTTAGTAATAGGAAGAATTTTTCTTTGGAAATATGAAGAAGGACTAGAAATAATAATGAAGCTTAAAAATGAATTAAATGCCTCAATAATGCATATATACAGAGAGGCAAACACTCCAGCAGATAATCTCACCAGGATAGGCTCGGAAAAAGGGAAATAGAATTCGATGAGGATTCTATGCCGAAAAAATTAAAAGGTTAAGTGAGATTAGATAAGATGGCCTTTTCTTATGTAAGAGTTAGGAAGGGTGGAAGCCGGGTTAGTTTAAAATAAAATTTAGACCATAGTTTAGAATAAATAATCTAAAAAAGAAGCAAGTAGGATTACTCTAAGCATGGGATTCTTGGATAAGCATAGGCATTTATTTTTTCAGCAGCACAGCTCCATACAAAGTGGCAGAAATCTCAAGCTTTGGTTGTTAGGTTGTGCACACGTATAGATATGTATCTTGTTCATGTTTTATACTTGCAGGATGAAGATGTTATGATGGAGCTTTTTGGTTTTTTAAATGGTTAACTTTGCGAATATTTTATAGGTTAAACAATGTTGTACATAGATATATTCCCCTTGATAAGATCATATAATTATAAGTTGATTATTACTGGATTATTTGACTGCTGCTCGAGTCGTTTATGGTCGATATCGACTGATTCACCTGGTCCTGTGGATGATCATCGGGTGTGCAGTTTACATGCATTTGGAGGTGGTTTTTTGGCTAAGTTATCTGTTATAATCTGGTTGAACAAGTTTATATTTCCTGAGAGTTATGCAGAAAGTCATAGGTCTTGCTGCAGCTCGTAAAAAGCCGTATGGACAACTCCAATTAAAAGGTGGGGCAAAGAGAATGGGAGTGAACGAAGAAATGATAAATGTTGTATAAGTAGAACAAGGGACAAGGGGAATAGGGTAGACAAGTTATATTGTAGGCGTGCTCGTTTTCTTTGTATATTGCAGGCACAAGAGCATATAAAAGAAGAAGCAGGACGGTTGGAAACATTCGGGAATGACATGAACAATAGGGCTTCAGACATGGGGAAGATGAGAGACAGATGCTGAACATAGGATACGGCCGAGCAACTCAAGAATTTAAATGAAAAGATGGGCCAAAAAGTTGGTCCGAAAATAGTAAAATGTATAAATGGGCCGAAAATTAGTTAAACTAGAGCAAAGCCTCCAGCTTACTCTAGTTTAATTTATAGAATGAATAAATGTTTATCTGAGAATGTTTTTTTAAAATTCTATATGCTATTTAATAGGCTTAAGGTTAAGATGGGTGTAAGAGGGCTACGGGTAGATGTAGGTTGTAAAAATAGTATTGCTCCGCCGAAAGAAATGGTTATTAATAATAAAACGAATTTTTAAAAAAAATTAGAGAGAGAGAGAGAGAGAATTTTATATATATATATATATATGTATATATAAGCATATTTGAAGATAGACAGATAGATGTATAGGCAAAAAGATAGATAGTTAGATAGATAGATAGATAGATAAATAGACAACTAGATAGATAAATAAACAAATAGATAGATAGTTAGTTATATAGTGAAACAGTTAAATTGATAGATAGATTGACATATGTACAATTAAGATAAATGGATAGACTGATAAAAAGTATGATAATTAGAAAGTTAGAGAGATATATTGACATTAGACATATAGACAAAAAATAGATATTTAGTTAGATAGTTAGACAAATAGATAGGTAGATATATAAACTAATAGATTGTTAGCCAGTTTGATAGATAGATAGATAATCAGATAGATAAAATCATAGATTAACAGATAGACATAAAGATAGATAGAAAGATAGATAAATAATTACAAAGATAGATATATAGATTGACAGATAGATATATAGATAAATAAACATATAGATAGATAGATAATAGACAGACAAATACATAGATAGATAAATAGAAAGCTAAATAGAAATATAGATAGATAGATAAATAGACCAATTTATCGATAGACTAATATTTAGAAAGATAGTCAAACAATTATATAGATAGATAGATTGAATTTTCAAAGATAGATAGTTAGACAGAATGAAAGAATAACACTTAGAAACTTTTAATTATTGATAGTCAGACATATAATCATTTAGAAAAAAAATAGATAGATAGACATATAAACAAATAGATATATGGACAGATATATAAATAGCTGATAAATAGATAGAAAAATAGTCAGATAGATAGTTATAAAGATACATAGAAAGATAGATTTATAGACAAATAAAAAAATACACAGATGGACAAATAGATAGAAAGATATACAAAAATAAAGATAGACAGATAAATAGACAAACATACAGACAGATAGATAGATAGATAGACATGTAGATAGATAGACATAAAGACAATTACACATAGAAGAAGATAGCCATATAGAATGATAGATGGATATACAAATAGATTTATAATCAAATAGATAGGTATATAGATAGATAGATACACAAATACTTAGATAAGCAGAAAGATAAATAAATAGATAGATTGACAGATAGACGGAAAGATAGATAGATAGATAGATAGATAGATAAACATATATATAGACAAATAGATAGACAGTAATATATATAGATAAATAGATTACTAGACAGATAGATAAATTGATAGATAGACATATAGATAGATAAAAAGATAGAGACACAGATAGATAGATAGATAGATATACAGATAAATAGATAAATTAATAAGCAAAAAGAAAGATAGAAAAATTATTATATTGAGAGATAAATAGATAGATAGTTAGACAGATTGATAGACCAATAGATAGACAATTAGAAAGATATATAGACAGATAGATAGATAAATAGACAAAAATATAAATAGACATATAGATAGATAGATATAGACAAATAGATAGATATTTAGATTTGTTGATAGATAGATAGATAGACAAATTGATGGATAGATAGATAGATAGACAACTAGATAGATAAATAGATAGACAAGTAAATAGATAGATAGAGAGACAGATAGATAGATAATAGATAGCTACATAGATTTATAAATAGATAAACACATAGATAGATTTATTGATAGACTAATAGTTATATAGATTGATAGATTGAAATATAGGTAGTTAGACAAATAGAAAGAGAAGCACTTAGATACATACAAATATTGATAGATAGACATATAATCCTTTTGACAAAAAATAGATAGATAAATTAATAGACAGATAAACAAATAGTTATATAGACAAATAAATAAAAAACTTATAGGTAGATAGACATATAGACAGATAGATAGTTAAAAAGATAGATATATGATATATAGACAAATAGAAAATAGACAGATAGACAAATAGATTGAAAGATATATGAATATATAGATAGATAGATCGACATACAGACAGATAGATAGATAGACACATAGATAGGAAGACATAAAGACAATTACACATAGAGCAAGATAGCCATATAGAATGATAGATAGATATACAAATAGATCGATACACAGATAGATAGGTAGATAGATAGACAAATGCAAAGATAGGTAGATAGATAAATAGATATATATACATATAGATAGATAGATAGATAGACAGATTAATAGGCAGGAAGAAATATACAGAGATAGTTATATAGAAAGATAAATAGATAAGTAGTTAGACAGATTGATTGACAGATTGATTGACAAGTAGATAGATAGATAGATATACAGATATATAAATATATAGATAAAATATAGATAGACATATAGAGAGATATATAAATTGACAGATAGATAGATAGAAAAATAGTTAAACTTAGATATAAAGATATACAAATAGATAGATAGATAGACAAGTAAATATATAGATAGATAGACATATAGAAGATAAATAGATATAGATATATATATATATATATATATATATATATATATATATATATAGACAAAAAGATAAATAGAAAGATAGAAAGACAAATAAATAGATATATAGGCAAATAGACAAATAGATCTCCACACATAAAGATAGATAGACAGGCAGCCAGGCAGGAAGATAGTCAAGCAGGCAGACACATAAATAAACTACTAGATAGATAGACAGATAAAAAATTAAATAGATATTAAAATAAATAAACAAATAAAAAGACAGATAAATTGACTATAGAAAGACAAATAGACATATAGATAGATAGTTTGATAGACTAATTGATAGATAGATTGATAGATAAATTGATAGATAGATAGATAAATTTATTGATAGATAGATAGACAAATAAATAGATTGTTTGATAGACAGATTGATAGACATAATGATTGATATATTAAAATATAGATTAATAGACAGTTGATAGATAGATTGATAGATAGAATGATAGATAATAGATAGAGAAAGAAATAGATATATAAATAGATAGATAAATAGATAGATCGGCAGATAAATAGACAGAGAGATAAATAAATTGAAAGATATATAGATAGACAAAAAGATATGTAAATTATTTGACAAATAGATAGATATCTAGACACATAGATAAATAGATATTTAGTTAGTTAGATAGATAGAAAGTTAGATAGATAAATATGTAGATAGATAGATATATAGAAAGATTGATTGGTTGATAGACAAATATACAGACAGATATATGGATAGAAAGATTGATAGAAAAATAAATAGACAAAGAGAAAATTAGAAATACTAATAGATAGAGATATAGATAGACATATATATAGAAATATACACAAATAGATAGACACGAAGATAGAAAGAAAAATTGTCATATAGATAAATAAATAGATAGATAGATAAATAAATAAATAGATAGATAGATAAATAAATAGATAGATAAATAGACATAAAGTTGACATACAATTAGATAAATAGATAGAGAAATAGACAGATAGATATATAGACATATAGACATACATATAGATATATAGACATATAGACATACATATAGATATATAAATAGATAGATAGATATATAGATAGATATATAGATAAGTAGGTAAACAAAAAGATAGATAGATAAATAGAATGATAGATAGAAAGATATACAGACTAATAGATAGATAAATAAAAATATAGATAGATAGATAGATATACAAATAGATAGATAGATAGATAGAAATTCAAATATATGGATAGCTAGAAAGATATATAGAAAGTTAGTTAAATGGATAAGTAGATAGATAGACAAAAAGATAAATACATAGATAGACAAATAGATAGAAAGATTATTATACAAATAAATACATAGATAAACATATAGATAGATAGATAGAGAGTTAGATAGACCTATAGAAAGATAGATAGATAGATAGGTAGAAAGATAGATAGAAAGATAGATAGACAGACAGATATATAGATAATATATAGATAGAAAGATAAATAGACAAATAGTTAGTCAGATAGATAGACGAGTCGAAAGATAAATATATATATAGATAGATTAATAGATAAACAGATAGATATACAAACAAACAAATATATATATATATATAGAAAGATAGATAGACAGATAAATAGATAGATAGATAGATTTATAATAGATTGATATGCAGATTAATAGATAGATTGATAGATGGATTGGTAAATAGATTGATAGATAAATTGATAGGCAATCAGATAGATAGATAGATAGATAGATAGATTGATTGATTGATAGTTAGATAGATACATATATAAATATATAGATAGATAGAGAAAAAGATAGCTAGATATATAGATAGATAAATAGTAAGATTATTATATAGATAGATCGTAATATTTTTAGATATATAGATTGATAAATAGTTATACAAATAGATAGAAATATATATATAGACTTTGAAATAGATAGATAGACATAAAGATAAACAATTTGTTAGAAAGTTAGATTGATAGATAGATAGGCATATATATAGATAGATAGATAGATAGGCATATAGATAGATAGATAGTAAGACATATAGATAGACAGGTGGTATGATAGATAGATAGACATAAAAATAGATAGAAATATAGATATACACATAGATAGATAGATTGATTGATTAATTGATAGATAGTTAGAGAGATAGATAGAATGAAAGATAGATAAATATATATATATATATATATATATATATATATATAGACAAACAGTTAGACAGACAAAAAGATAGATTGATAGATAGACAATAGACACACAAATAGATACACAAATAGATAGACAAATAGATAGACAAATAGACATATGGGAAGGTAGTCAAGTAGGTCAATAATTAGGCAGAAAGCAAATAAACAAATAGAAAGACAAATAAATTGGATGATTGATAGATAGATAAATAAAGAGACATACATAGAGAAAGATAGATTACCAAATAGATAGATAAATAGATAGAAAGTTTCAATTAGAGATTAATAGACATATAAATAGACAAATTGATAGAGAGATAGATAAACAGATAGAATAAGACATAGATAGACATATAGATATATATATATATTGATATATAGACTGGTAGAAAGATTGATAAACATATTGATAGATAGATTGATGAACAATTTTATAAATAGATTGATGGTCAATTTTATAGATAGATTGATAGACATAATTATAGATAGATAGATAGCTAGATAGATAGATAGATAAATATTTTGATAGATAGATATATTATTAGACACATAGATAGATAGTTAGGTAGATAAAAAGGCATATAGATATATTGATTGACAAATAGATAGATATTAGATAGATCTATAGAAAGGTAGATAGATAGACAGACACATAGATAGATAGATAGATATATATATAGATTGATAGATTGATATATAGATAGATACATAGATAGATAGACAGATATATAGATAGATAGTTAGATTGATAGACAATGAGATATATAAATAAATAGAAATATAGATAGACAGAAAGATTGATAGACAGCAAAATAGATAGATAGATAAAGAATAGATAGATTAATAGAGAAGTAGATCGGTAGATAGATTAATTGATATATATATATATAGTCAGATAGATAAAAAAATAGTTAAACAGACAAAAAGACAGTTAGACAAAAAAACAAATAGACACACAAATAGATAGACATATATATAGATAGATAGATAGATAGATAGGTTGGCTTTAGGTAGGCTGACAATCAGGGAGGCACTTAGACACATAGACAGACAAAATATGTAGATAGATAGATAGACAAACATTGAGATATACAAATAGATAGATAGATAGATAGATAGATAGATAGACAGACAAAAAGAAGATAGACAGTTTTTTACATAGATTAATAGACTCATAGATAGATATATTTATATAGAGATAGATGTAAAGATAGTAGATAGATAGATAAACAAATAGATGGTCAGATTGATAGATAGAATGATAGAAGATTGATAGAAATATTGATAGACATATTGATAGAAAGCTTGATAAATAGATTGATAGACAGAATGATAGATAGATAGATTGTCATATAGAAAGATATATAGATAAATAGATATATTGATATATAGAAAGATAGACACATAGATAAATAGATAGATAGATAGTTAGATAGATATCCAGATAGATAGACAGATAGATTGAGAGATAGATAGATATATAGAAAGATACAATGATAGACAGACAGATAGAGAGAGAGAGCGCGAAATTTTGACAAATAGATAGACAGATAGATAGACAGTTAGTTATATAGTTATATAGATTGATAAATAGATATACAAACAAACAAACAAACTATTAGAAATACTAATAGATATATAGACAGACAAATTGATAGACAAATAGACAAATAGATAAATAGAAAGTTATAAAGATTGAAAGAAATAAAGATAGATAGATAAATAGAAGATTGATAAATAGATTAATATACAGATAGTTAGACATATAGATAGACATATAGATACATGGATTGATAAAGAAATTTATAGATAGATTCATTGACAAATTGAAAAGAGATTGATACACAGATAAATTAATTAATTGATAGATAGATAGATATTTAGATATAAAACCAAATAGATAGATCGATAGATCAATAAATTATTAGATAGAAAGAAATTCTGATAGATATACAGATACATAGCCACATTGATAGACATATAGATAGATATAGAATATATAGATAGATCGATAGATAGATAGACATATAGATAGATATGTAGATTGATAAAAAAATAGATAGACAAACAGACAAATAGATAGATAGGAAAATATATTGATATATAGATAGATAGATAGATGGATAGATAGATAGATAGATGGATAGATAGATAGATAGACATACAAATATATAGATAGATATATAGATATTAAATAGGCATCTATAAAGACAGAATGATATACATTTAGATAGAAAGATAGATAGACATATATATAGATAGAATGATTGATTGATTGACAAATAGATAAACAAAAATATAGATAGATAGATAAATAAACAAATAGATAGATAGATATTTAGATAAATAGATAGAGAGATAGATAAACAAATAGTTAGATTGATTGATAGAAAGAAATAATGATAGATATATAGATAGATATATAAATAGAAAGATAGATAGATAGATAGAGAGGTAGATAGATCGACAGATAGATTGATTGATTGATTGACATATAGATAGTTAGAAAGATTGATAGATAGGCAGCTAGATAGAAAAGTAGATTAATAGAGAGATAGATAGATATTTAGGTAGACAAATAGATAGATAGAAAGATAGATTGATAGATATACAAATAGAGGTAGATGGATTGATAGACAGATAGAAAGATAGATATATAGATAGATTGATTGATTGATTGATAGATACTTTGATAGACAAATTGATAGATAGACAGATTGATATATTGATATATAGATAAATATATTGATAGATAGATAGATATAGAGACTGATAGATAGATAGATAGACATATAGAAAGATAGATACAAAGACTGATACCACAACAAGAAAAAACCCAAATAGCTAGAGAAAATTTCCAAGTTATATAGGCTTTTCTATCACTAAAATATAATAACGACGTTAATGATAGAAGTTATCACAATATAAAGTGCTCTTTGCAAAATATTAATGAGAAAATATAATTCCCTAACACCTTTTTTAATGAAAAAAATTCTTTAGCTAATCATTTTTTTCCCTTGCTAATTTTGATTTTAATTAAGAATAGTAATTGATATTTTTCGACTCAATATATACAAATAATTCCCTAGTTAAATTAGCTTGGAAAAATTTTCTAGCTATTTTAATTCCAAAGCTTTTTTCATAATTTTTTTACAAAAAATTTTATAAATATTTTTTAATTTTTATATTAAATTGAATAAAAACA
Organism: Sapria himalayana; assembly: GCA_029783825.1. Lineage (NCBI taxonomy): Eukaryota > Viridiplantae > Streptophyta > Magnoliopsida > Malpighiales > Rafflesiaceae > Sapria > Sapria himalayana. The sequence continues at coordinate 174,150 of JAREIK010003095.1, forward strand.
TATACTATAAACAATTATTTATAATTAACATAAAGAAAAATTAGTTTATAAATTTATCTGATACAATTTTTACATAGTTAAAATAAAAACATAACATAGGTATATAATCATTTAAATCATTATTATACTCATCATTAGTTGATGTATTTGTGTTAAGTTCTCCTAAGTTGTTTATCTACTGGAACTCTATGTACTTTTTATCTCATTAAGGCCACTAACTGTGACTACATATATGACATCTGTTGTTGTATTGTATTTGCTTATGCTCAGAAAAATTATTTTGAACTTTCACAATAACATAATTATCAACACTGAAATCACAAATCAAAGCCACAATATAATAACCTAATGAAAGTCTCACTTTTAACACAAAACAAAAGAAAACACACATGTTTTCTTAATTTCTAGATGCACTATTTGACCATATCCAGCAGCTAAAGCATCTACATCAAGTTTATCTCCTAATTTCAACCACTTTCCTGATACCTTTTCACTTTTTAGGGGCTACATATATGAAATAGTACTTATCAAATAGCATGTTCCTTTCCTTGATTGAAGCTTCCTCTACAAATGCAGATAGAGGCTTAGATTTTTCATTGAGAAGATGATGAAGTACAATTATGAAAAAATAAACAAGATAGAAAAATGAACAAACGAAATAACAAACCAAAAAACTAATTAAATAATATAGTGTAGCCATAAGAAGTAATTAGGAACAAATACAAAAATGAGAACGAGCATTCAATGAGAAATTGAATAATTTAGTTTTTCTTGGAGATGGGTTCCCAGGTCCAAGTCAACACTATGTCCTTCTCTTTAGTATTAAGGATCAACACACTCGCTGGAGCCTCCAAGCATCCAACTCTAATCCCATTAGCAATTTCTAATTTTATTATTCATAGACACCACACTTGTGTGTTCCATGTTTCCCCAATGAAGATTAATATTTCTTCACCATATACAACAACTCAAACTGAGCAAAACGAGATGATGCCATCAATTGAAACAATAATAAAACAATACACAAATAGAATATCAACTTATTTTTTTTAAATAAGAATACTAACACATGAAAATATTAGACACCCAATGTAAGGAAAAATATAAAGAGAAGCAGCAAAATCAAATGAGAAAAAACTAAGCAAACAACTATATGAAACAGTACTTATCAACTAGCATGTTCCTATCCTTGATCGAAGCTTCCTCTACAAATGCAGATAGAGGCTTAGATTTTTCATTGAGAAGATGATGAAGTACAATTATGAAAAAATAAACAAGATAGAAAAATGAAAAAACGAAATAACAAACCAAAAAACTAATTAAATAATATAGTGTGCCATAATAAGTAATTAGGAACAAATACAAAATTGTGAACGAGCATTCAATGAGAAATTGGATCATGTAGTTTTTCATGGAGATGGTTTCCTAGGTCCAAGTTCACACTATGTTCTTCTCTTCAGTATTAAGGATCAACACATTCACTGGAGCCTCCAAGCATCTGACTCTAATCCCATTAGCTAACTCATTTTATTATTTAGATACACCACACTTGTGTGTTCCATGTTTCCCCACCGAAGATGAATATTTCTTCACCATATCGAACAACTCAAATTGAGCAAAACGAGATGATGCCATCAATTGAAACAATAATAAAACAATACACAAATAGATTATCAACTTATTTTTTTAAAATAAGAATACTAACACATGAAAATAATAGACTCCCAATGTAAGGCAAAATATAAAGAGAAGCAGCAAAATCAAATGAGAAACAACTGAGCAAACAACTATAGCAAAATGGAAGAAAATGAAGGGAGCTTTTCCTATCCATCATGCACCCTTATTGTTGCAGTTGAGAAACCAGCACCTACACCACAATGAGTACCTTAATAAACAAACAAACACCAACAACATGCACCACAACTGGGAGGTGAGCTACATCAATTTGTGTTAGCTCGTAGTAAAGGAAGTAATCTGGCATTCTTTTGGTCTCATCTGGCTCTCCTCTTTTCAAAGCAGACTCAAACTACATCAATTTTAAGGGTGACCTAGGATTTGTAATTTCTAACTCACATATATATCCATATTTATAATATCATGTTAACAATTAAAATACAAAAAAAAATAAAATAACCACGCGATAATCAAAATGGCATACAACTAAAATTTTTATATAATGGACAAAAATAATTAGTGCAGCTCAATTTAAGTAATCTCATCAAAAGTATCCAAAATAAAAAAAATATCAAAAAAAAAAAAATAATATAATCACTCGACACATCTTTTTTTATAAATCTTTATCTCCTAAAATGTCATTATATTTTAAATTTTTCAATAGACTAAATTGAATCTTATAAATAAATAATTATGATAGATTTACTATCAAAACTAAGAGGAGTTTAAATTGAGTGTATGAGAGAAACAAGTGCAAAATGTTCATCAACATCGAAAGAGATTCCTATCTTTCATAGCTTTTTCACATGTTTAAGTATATTATATACAACATGATATAAATTTATTATAAAAAATTTATTAAACTAATTATACAAATAATATATGTAATATAAAATTAGATAATTACATGATATTTGAACTTTTTTATGACACTCTCATATCTAATGGATTCAAAATTATATCTTTTGTGAAATAGAATTAATTTAATATGAACATAAGTTATCTTCATTCCAAAAAAATATAAAAATATACAAAAGTTTTGCATTTCAACTTTCATAGAAACAAGATATTAATTAGATTCAAATGTATTAAGTTTAATGAAAACAATTGCATAGAATGTATCAATCCATGCTTAGGAAAAATAGATCAATAATATAAAATTTTTCATAGGTAACAAACAAAACTTATCTTGTAAATAAAAATAATCAAGTAATTATTTCATTTGAACCCCATCAAAATTATTATAAAAAATATTTTTTGCAATAAATTATAATAATAACATATAAGAGGTGGTTAAAGAAAGAGGAAATCAAAATAAGATCATTTTAACTACTAGATATAAAAAATTAAAATAACAAAACTCATGTATCAATGTATAAGACTTTACCAGCAAGAAAGCCATTAGTTGAACTTTGTTCTCATCATAAATACACTTGTTATTGAATAATTATAAAAACTAATTACAAATATTAAAACAAAAATTATTATTCAATACATTTGAGTGGAAAAGTATAACATTTATTATGACATATCATTCTAAATGAGAAAGTGTCTCAAACAATAGTTTAATAAGTCTTCAAATGAATAAGAAATAATATTAATACACATAATAAATAAATAAATATGAATAAAAAAGTATTCCATCAAATGGAAGATTAATACTAAAATATATTTGTTTATTTTGGAAAACATCTGAAAGATAAGTTCAAAAGAGTCAAATGAATTGACTATTTTTTAGTTATAATCAATAAAACAATGAAAAAACTATGTCAAAAGATCTCTCACTAAGGAGCTTAACACATGTAAAATTAAATTTTCCATGAATGAGTGGAAATCTCTTTAGTAGGATAACTCTATCTCTTCAAATATTAGTGAGAAGATTAAAAAGGAGTCTGAAGGGTAAAGGAATCACATAATAAAAAAATTCTTCAATCACCCAAAAAGTAAATTTAACTTCTTGCAAGGCTACTAAAGTTGATAATTATTATATAAATCATGTAATATTGGAGTACTTGATCTTTAAAGTATGTTTCATTTGAAAAATTAGGGGTTCACCCCTTAGGTTTTTTGTGAAGGGAGGACAACTAAGAAGAAAAAGAAAAGATAAATTAATTTTTAATAATTTATGAAAACTAATATATATATATATATATATATATATATACAAGTAAAAATAAACATATATATGATTGATAGTGTTCACATGTCAGGTGCTCTCCTACAACATAACAAGAAAGAAAATAAAAAAATAAAATAAATATAGACACTAAATTAAATCTCAACAATCTTTTTCAGAATATTGCATACATGCATTAAATATCAAAATTAGAAGATATGAAAAAAACTTACAATCCTCCAAGAGTATTCATGAAGTTGTCTACAATATATTCAATGATAAATATATTCACTAATAACATGTCAAATTGTCTAAATATCACATTAAAATATTATCACCATATGAATTGGTAAGCATAACATCTCCAAAATGTTACTAATATTTTAAAATACACAAGTAACTAATAACATTACTCTTTGCATTGAAGCTAGAAACAACAATATGCCCATATACTATATCATAGAATTGTGTTCATATGAGTGTATGTAGGAAAATCTAATATGTAACTATAAATACTATGAGTGCAAATAATATTTGATCTAGTTTGTTGTGATTTACAATTTATTATTTTTTTATTTTATTTTTTTCTTGCATATGTATAAGAGCATTCAACCTATGGGATATCATAATTCTATTAGTCCCTCATATAAGGGTTTAGTTTGTACACATTATGTTATGCGATTTTTTAAATACTCTTCTTTTACTTTACATTGTTTCTCAACATAGTATTCAAAGCCAAAATCTTATGGAATACAAATTCTTGAGTGTGTGACTTGCATTTTGAATGGACAGAAACTTTTAATATTTTATTACAATATAACAAAAAAACATTTTAGAAATTATATGATAAAAAGTTGGAGATATTTCTCAAATACTCTTTTGTTACTTTGCATTGTTTCTCAACATGGTATCAATACCAAAATCTTATAGAATACAAATTTTTGTGGGTGCGGCTAGAATTTTGAATTTGTTGACACTTTTAATATTTTATTACAATATAACAAAAAATTATTTTTGAAATTATATGATAAAAAAGTAGGATATATTTCTCACTAAAATATAAAATTTTAGAATCTTGTTCAAATTTTAGTAAAGATCTCATACTAATTATCAGCCTAAAATTTTTTATCATCAATTTATTTGTTATATATACAAAAAATATTTGATATGTAGTGCATCCAATTATAATTATACAAAACTTAAATTATATAGAGTCTAATGCACCATTTTTTTGTAAATTATTTAACATATCTTCTAAGATGACCCATCTAGTACTCCAGTACTAGTTTTAAAGTTATATATTTTTTAAAATATTTATATTTGACTAGATTTTATTTCTCATTTAGTATTTTTTCTATTTATTATATTAAAACTCATCCATACAATATATGTGTGACTATTAATACTAAATCTTTTGCTTACTTGAAGAATAACACTAGAGAAGAAAGGTTTCTCTACATCATCTAAATATTTGGATCTTTATATAAAGATTGTACATAGTGCACAATCCTTCTGCTTTAGCATAAGGTCTTAGAGAAGTTCATATATCAATGTCTTACCATCAAAATTTAAAGAATACATATGATAAGTCTTGAACCCAATACATTGGATAAAGATACTTATATTGAATAAAGACATGAGCTCCAACAAATACATATAATATAAAGATTTATTAGATGATTTGTCATTTTAGTATTATTCTCATACAAATACTTTTAAATTCAAAATTATTATAATATTTGGTTTATTAAAATATTATGTAACAACATACTTAATTTAATTCATTATATGGATCAAATGTATTATTTATAATATTTAATTAACTAAAATTTAAGTTAAATTTTACTAGGAAAGAACTATAAACTCAAAAATAAGTAAGAACATAACAAATAGAATAATTAAAATAAATAATAAAAAATATATTAATCTTATGATGCAAAGCATTTATTAGATAAAATATTATTTTTTATTATATATCTTTATATCTTATAAGTTTAAAGATTATACAAAATATAAAGATTATACAAAATATTATTATTTATATCTTTATATCTTATAAATATAAAGATATTTATTATATAACTTTATATGTTTAAGCAATTAAGCTTAAAGATTATACAAAATATAATATCTATTAAATAAAATTCTCACTCAACGCATAATTTATGAGAGATTAATATCTTAATTATCTTACCTATAAAAATCAAAAAGATTTAATTTATAGTTGTCAATTGTGTAGGGTAGCCCAGACTCGGCCCGGACCCAGCCCGAAGCCTAGCATGACATGCAATAGTATCATGACCAGGTATGTGCCGAGCAGAACCTCAGTACGAGTCTTGTCGTGCTGTGCTGGGGGTTTTCGGCCCAGGTGCCATGCCAGGCACGTGGGCATGGCGTGGGTGACGACGTACTGAGTTGTGCCTGACAAGGGGACAACATCTTGATGGCCAATAGGCAATGGCAGTATGACGGCATGACATCAAAACTCTAATTTTGTAAAAATTTGACCGACCCGACCCAAACGAACTAGCCTGGACCCTGATATTTTTTGGGCTATGGGCCCTTGCCAAGTTTGCCCTCCAAGGAACCATTCTATGCCAGGCACGACACTCTAGCTCGGTTGGGCCCTAAAATGTCATCTAATTAGTTTCGAACAAAAGACCCATAACTTTTAACAAAGATATTGTTCATCTTAAAAAAATATTTTATGTCACCCACAACAACACGCAACCACTATCGTATGGCATAATTATTGTTTTCTAATTTATATTAAACATGCATAGTGATGGATTAGCTATTTTAACAAAATAATTTGGTTAGTTAATTAGGTCTTGAGTCATGAGTGCCCATAAACAACTCATGCCTAGTACCTAAGTAGCTCTGCACATGCCACATTGTCATGGGTAACTAGTCACAATTGTCTGCCCATGATTCTAGCACAAACGATGCTTGGGCAAAAGTAATGGGTCATAACTAGCACATTGGGCTAGCCCACACCCCAACCACAAATGGCATATGGGACCACTAAATGAGGCTTAGTAAAATCCACGGTCTCATTCCATACAAGACCATGCCATGCTGAACTAGATAGACATTCATACCACAATAAAGTGCTCATAAGAGTGCCCCAAGGACTGTGTCACTTAATCAAAACTCTAGACCTATGATACATGGCCCGACGGCCATAGTAAATGACAAATAGTGAAAGCATATAGTATCTATGAACTATCAAATACTATATTACACAATATATTTTTTATATTATTTATTTAATACATGAATACAAGAATGCATAAAAATTATATTAGACCACTCCTTTTTACTATGATCATCCTCTTCCTTATAACTTAAGTGAAAAATATGAATCCAAACAAAAAGTAATCTCAAAAATTTTGATATAATGATTTATCTCAAACTTGAAAATAATCAAAGTGAAGGAAAAATCAACATATGCTTATCTTGCAATTTGAATCAGTTGCTGCAAATTGTCCCAATAATAAGGCATCTTCCCTCTAGCTCTCAGGGCAACATGAGCTATTTATAAGATAAACCTTTAGAGAATTATTAAAAGAAAATTTAAATATCAAAATTACAATAAATTAAAGTAAATTCAGATAGTAACTTTAGATAATGATATAAAAATAGAATTAGATCAGATATATAATGAATAGAGATTTAATTTTCCACAAAATGCTACAAATAGAAATACCTGAGCAAACCGATAACAAGATGCAATGCCCTAGTAGATAGAACTTCTTTCTTAATGTTTGGAGATGAATGAACCAAATTTTCAATCACACCTACCTGCAACAATAAAAATAATTGGTCCAAATAAGAAAACAAAGGGAAAGATCAAAATTTCAGAATAATGATAACTAAAAAAATAATTGAGGTCTCAATTTTTTATGTATAATATATAACAACATCTTTTGAGCTCAATATTAAGATGAGAGTGGGGGGAGCATTGCACTCGACAATCTAAAAAAACAGCAATCACAATAAGGAACATCACCTGATTTTTATTCTCGTCATTCTTGTAAGCTAAGGTTCTCAATGCCCTAGCAGATGCCCTTTGTACTTTGGTGACAAAGGGGTCTAACAATTCGGCCAGAGGTCGTATCACACCATTCATCCTGAAAAAAACTCATTAATAGAAAGCATTGTGCACATTGCCAAAAGTGATTGCATTAATAATAGCAACCTAATATGAGTTTTGATGGTGGTATTCTCATTGGCAAGGTTGGTGATCGCATCAGCAGCCCATCTTAGGATGCTATTCATTGCTTGAGAAGTAGATCCATCTTGGTGCCTCTTCAACAAGTCCACAAGAGGTGGAAAAGCACCTATGTCAATAATAAGCTAATGATGTTCTAGCTATTCCACAACAAATTGGTAAAAGTTCATGAGTATAACATGTAAACACAGCACAAACAATAGTCAGCAATAGAATGCTGCAATAGCTTACAAATCAAACAACTAAAGCCATATAATGTGTGAGACACTTCATTGTTCTTGGTTTTTGAACTCATGAGTTACTCACAAATTTTATATAATTCATTCTTAACTAATATTACCATATTAATATTTTAGAAAAATAAATAATATATTAATTAATACTAGTTATTTTAGTTTATAATCATACCTTTTGTGTTTTTTATTTTTTCTTATTATTTCTTTGTTATTATTGATGAAAGCACCTAACATCTAGACAGCTTCAATTCATTGGCCCATTATATTATATGAAAGGATTGTGTGTTATTATTTTCCTCAGAGTTTTTCATCAAGTTTTATGTTTGGCATAGAATTATGTATAGTATCAAAGCCAAAACTCTAAGGAAAACAAACATTGAGGCATGTAAGTGTTCAAAAGCCTAAAATATGAGAGAACATACATTGTGCCAACACAGGGGACAAGGGCGTACATGCTACAGTAACACCCCATATACTACCATCACATACTATGTGAGATGAGCATCAACTCCATAAAAAGGATGTTGATTGGTTATGCATGACATGAGAATTTGTGCATGGTAGTAGGCACCTCAATTGCACAATAGGCATTGCAGTTGTGTATTATTGTTTTTGTTAATAGTGTGCATGGTTGTGCATGGTAATATGGCAACATAGTAGGCACTTCAATTATATGATTTGGGCAGAAACTAAAATTTGGGGAGAATCCAAATTAAGTTTAATTTTTTGGCATAACTTCAATTTTTGGGATAACAAATGATTTATCACATTACAATAATAAATGATTTATCAACTTGTAAATTTACTTAAAAATATCAATCTATGATATATATATTCATCATATGATATATAAATTATAGAGATAATCTCTTGTGTATGCATACAAGCATCATATTGCACATCACTATTATCTTAGATGCATATTTATATTAAAGTATAAACTTTTATATTTTTTTTATAAAGTCTATTTTATTAATTATATAACCCTCTCTTTTGGCGGAGGAATACCATTGTTTACAAGCTAATTTCTACCCATTTCCTATTTACATCCATTCATAAACTTTAACATACAATATTTAAAGTAACATTAAAACTATCAAGTGCCATGAAAATGCACTTTTCTTTCTCTTTATGAAGTTTCTTAGTGCAGAAATTTCTATTTCCATTAAACTTCTGCCATTAAATCTTTATGCTTTGTATTTCCTATTTGCTAGCTGCCATTCCTGTTCATTTAGCTCTGCTAATCTTCTAGTCCATTTGATTCTCTGAGCTTTTTGTGCTTGCATATTCTTGTTCTGTTCAGATTTCTTCCCAGTAGTTTTGTGACCCCTGCAGCCTTTTTCTTTTTTTTTTGCAAGTTCTGCTAGCATGTTGTCCTCCTCGATACTTATTACATACACTTATAATTGACACTTTTACACACCAACTTTTATAGAAACTTATACTGCTTAACACTTATTTACAGAGACTTATACCTCTTGATAATCTTGCTGACACTTCTGTATAACAGACACCCCAAATACTCATAACAGATATCAACTTTTTCCAAGCTCATATCTATCAGTTTTACAAAGCTGAGGTCTGTCAGCTTTTTCAAGCTGATATCTGTCTACATATACATGTAAGCAGACCAATAGCTGGAAAACAGCTTTTACCAGCTTTTTCTAGCACATACTGCCTACATGTACATGTAAGTAGACTGGAAAACACCAGCTGAAAACCATCCGTTTTCTAGAACGGTAGTTTTGGAGAGTTATAATGTAGAAGTTCCAATACATATACATATAGCAGACATAAGTTTTCCAGAACAGCAGCTGGAAAAACCTTACAGAAGTTCCAGCAATTTTGTAGGAGTGTCTACCTTACACAAACTTACACCAGACCCACCAACTTACATCCTCACACCTTTACAGACCCTTATATGTGTCTGCAAGAGTGTCTACCTTACACCCTTACAAACCCTTGCAGACACTTATACCAACTTACTTTCTTACAGCGGCTAGATAACAACAACCACCTAACCAACAGACTCAACTTCATCCTCTCTTCAAGGAAACTTTTCCTTTTTTTAGCCAAATTTCTTCATGTAATTTCTTGCAAAATTATTAACAAAGATACTACAATTCTATGCAATTAGTATTAGAATGTCTACCTTTACTTCCTTCACTGCTCCTTAATCCTTTAACCTATGTCTGAAAATAAAACCAAAAAACACAACCAAGCAAAACAAATATCCAGAATCCGAAGCTTAGCAGTTTTTTTTTTTGGTCTATCTTTTATTGCCCTCCCCACAGGACCGGGGTGGCTCTTCATTTGTTTCATGACCTTCCCCTGTAATAGAGTTTATATCTGCAAAATAGTCAAGTAAGCATTTTTTTTTATAAATATCAAATTTTAAAAATAAGTTCTTCTCTTCCCCTTTTATCCTTTAGACCTAAGTTTTGATTTTTGTTTTTTTGAATTCTAATATATGGGAAACCTATTTTATCTAAACTTATTAAACCTTTATATTTGTCAGGGATATCTTTCCCTTCAAATTCTTGAAATCCTCTCTTTGTACCCTCTTCTGCTAATTTATCTGTCAAAGCATTCGCTTCTCTGAATATATGTATAATTTCCCCTTTAAATTCTATTAGTAGTATTTTAATTTTATCTATATCTTCTTCTAGTTTCCATAGTTCTATTTTTCCTATTATCAAATCCACTAATAGACTTGAATCAACCTGCACTTGAATATTCTGAAAATTATTATCTTTACTAGAGGTGTCAAACGTGCCGGGCCAGCCCGGCACGTTCAAAAACCGTGCCCGGGCCCGTGCCATGCCCGGGTGAATTAAATCCCGTGCCTTGCCGGGCACGGCACGGCACGCCGGCAGGGGTCCATTCCGTGCCGGTTCACATAGGCACGCGTGGCACTGGCGGCGTGCCATGCGTGCCGTGGCGTGAGTCGTGAGTCGCGACTCATGAGTCACGACTCACGAGTCACGACTCACGGTCACGATTCACTGAGTGTGAGTCGTGACCCAACCGGGCCTCGCCCCCGGTAAAAAGACCGTGGGTCGGGTCCAAACAGACCCGACCCGCCCCGCCCCGCCTGCCCTGCCCCTGCCGTGCGCCCGTGCCGCCTAGCCAAGCCAAGCTGTGCCCGAGCGGGGCGGGCACGGCACGGTAGCACGGCCGGGCACGTGAAAAACGGGTCGTGCCGTGCTGGACCGGCCCGTTTGACACCTCTAATCTTTACATATTTGTAAACCCTTATGCAAAGCCATACCCTCTGCATCCAAGGCGGAGGAGACTAAACCATTCATTACGAATGCACTTATCAATTTGCCTTCCTCATTTCTTATGACTCCCCCTCAACCTGTAGCTCTCGTATCCCCTTTAAAGCTCCCATCCATATTTAATACTAGGCCATTTCGTTGGGACTTTTTCCATCTGATAATTTTAATTTCTGGTCTTCTTTTTCATTGTAATTAGAACCCAAGCTTCTTTCCTATTTTCATCTATTCCTACACTTCCAAGCTTAATAGGGCTACAGGCTGAGATAAATGCACATTCTTTTTTAATTTCTTCTAGAATATTTACTACATTCATTGGAATGCCGTCAAATCTACTTTTATTTCTTGCTTTCCAAAGACACCATACAGTAATGTGAGGGATGTATATCCTTAAGCATTTAATGATCTTGTTCTTTGTTTTACTCTCCTTCCATTTTTTTATTCTTTCTATCAATACATCCGAGCCTTTTTCTAACTCAACTTCTATTTCTAGTTTATTCCATATGTTTTTAGCTATCTTCCCTATTGAAAACAGATGATCCATACTTTCTATTTCTTGGTTACAACATTCGCATCTAGATGCTAATCTTATACCTTTCTTTTGAATGTGCTCATTAATCAGGATGGCTTTTGAGAGAAGTTTCCACATAAAAATGTTTATTTTTTGTGGAAGTTCCTTTTTTCCATGCTTCTTCAAAAATAAATTGTGGAATTTTTTTAGTTCTCACCAACTATTTTACACTTTTTAAAGTAAATTATCATTGTGCATCTAAGGACCATTTCCATCCACTTTTAGTTAATATGGAATGATTTTCCACCGTATTTCACTGCTTGTAAATTAATTTCCAGCTTTTTGACGCTCTTTTAGAATTATTAAAGGCATTACTACCTAGTCCCTATCTAGCTTTTATATATGCCACCCAGAGACTATTGTTTTTATTATTTTTAACTTTCTACCAGTTCTTACAGGCCCAAGCTTTTGCTAGATCGTTAAGATTTGAGAAGACCAAGCTAGCATCCTTTAACGGAAAGCATAGGTCTTCCCATTTTTTCCAATGCAACTTATTTTTGCTTCCATTTTTTCCCCATAGGAAGTTTGACATTTTTCTTTCTAGTTTTCTTATGATAGTTTTTGGTGGCTGTAAAGACATTAGAGTATGTGTCAGTGATCCCTGCAATACATGTGAGATTAGAGTAATTCTTCCTGCCAGACTTAGCAGATTTTCTTTCCAACCTGCCATCTTTCGACTTAATTTTTCCACAAGGAATACTAAGTATTCCCCCTTTAGCCTTCTCTCATAGATCGGGCACCCAAGATACATTAGCACACCCTATTTATGCAAGAATCCGGTGATATTTTTGTATCTTTTGAGCTATATTTTCAAGAGATTTTTTTGCTATCATAAATTGATATTTATTATTATTCAGCATCTGTCCAGTTTCTTCATCCATTGTAATTAGTAATTTCATCATATGCCTCATGTATCGGTTACAGGCATTTGAGAAAATTATAATATCGTCTGCATACGCCAAGCAGCACACCATCGGTGTGTTTCTTGGTTGCTCATATCTAACAATTTTCCCTCTCTCATTTCCTTTTTCAAATTTACAATAAAGAGTTCTAGATAGATATTGAAAAGGGAGGGAGAAAGAGGGTCCCCTTGTCTAAGTCCTCTTGAGATTTTAAATTCTTTACCTGCTTGCCCATTTATAAGTATTTTAACTCATACACCTGATATACATCTATATAGTAAATCTATCCAAAATTCCGAGAAACCTATTTTTCATTAAATAACATAATATTTCACATTCCACCCTGTCAAATGCTTTAGAAAGATCTAGTTTCAATATTATATTACGTCCTCTCGATTTAGCTCCTATCTCTCTAATCAATTCTGAGGCTAGATTGATGTTTTCCATCATCAATCTATCTTTAACAAAACTTGTTTGTTCTATCGATATAATATATGAGAGGATCTTACTGAGTCTACTCTGAATCACCTTAGCTAATATCTTGTAGATTGTATTACATAAAGTAATTGGCATGTAGTCTTCTTCTGTCTGTGGGTTAGATTTCTTAGGGACCAAAACAATATAAGAATTAGTCCATGCCTTTGTAATTTCTGCGCCTGCAAAAATCCAAACAATGGCTGTGACTATCTCTTTTTTAATCATGTTCTAGCTACGCTGAAAAAACCCATTGTTCCATCCATCAGGACCTGCAGTGTTATCTTTATTGCATTAAAACTGCCTCTTTGACTTCTTCTTCTATTGGGAATTCTTCTAAAATTTTATTATCATTTTCTGAGACTTTTCTCTCAATATTTGAATTAATGTGTTTTTTCCTCGGAGTAAATGGCTTGCATAACAAATTTTGAAATATTCTTCTAATTCATTTTTATATCATCTTCTTTATCTAGCCATTTACAATTAGATGCTTTTAACCCTTTTATTTTTTGTTTTTGTATTCTTACTTGGCTATTACATTAAAGAATTTTGTATTTTTGTCTCCATCTTTTAAACACTTGATTCTCGCCCTTTGCTTCCAAAAAACTTCTTCCATATGCATTCTAAGTCTAATTCAGCTTTGGCCTTGCTCAGCTAGATACTTGAGTATTGTCTTTTTGATCAAACTCAATTTCCAGGGTAGCCACTTCCGGTTCCATTTCCTGAATATTTTTATTGATTTTTCCAAAAACCTCCTTGTTCCATTTGCTTAATGCCTGCCTTAAATTTCGTAATTTCTTCCCTAAATTTGCATAGGATTACTTGAAACAGGTTTTTCCCATGATTCCTTTACTATACCATCATACCCTTTATGCATTCCCCACATATTTTCAAACATAAATCCTTTATGTTTCCCTTCGCTATTTCAAATGTTATTAGCAAAGGGTTATGATCTGAGCATGTTCTATTGAGATGTCTGACCTTTATCCCGCCAATCTTGTCCACCCATTTAGTGTTAAGTAGAACTCGATCCAGCCTGGACCTGATCGCTTTCCTCCTCTTCCAGTTGTTACACCATGTAATGTTAGAGCCTAGGAAGTATGCTTCCATTAGATTTGCTCTTGAAATTGCCTCATTAAAATGAGCTAATGCCATTTGGTCAGAGGTCTTCCTCCCCTTTTTCCGTTAGCATTTCTAATACATTGAAGTCTCATCCAATTATCCATGGAAAATTTAATGCTACTATTTTTTCCATCTCCTTCCATAAAGCTTTCCTTTCTTCCTTAGCATTGCTTGCATACACCACAGATATGATTGGGTCTTGAAGGCTTCTTAATTTAAAGCATATAATTTGCTCAGCTTCTGCTATAATTTCAATATCCATCGATCTTTTCCACAAAATCCATAATTTTCAATTTATGTTAGAAAAGGCCTTTTCAAGACCAAGAACATTCCTATATTTATCTAGCTGATCTTTATCTACCATTGGTTCAGCTAGAATAACTATCTTAATTTTATATATTTTAATTAATTTTCTTAGTCTATTTAAAGTAGGAGAGTTCGCCACTCCTCTTAAGTTCCAATATAAGCTATTAAACATTTCAAGTGAATTTTGCTTGTGCTCTAGTCGTATACTTAAAATCATATTTCTTGTTAACATATTTTTTTCGTGTTTCTTGGGGGTTTGTTTGAACTTGGTGGAGCTTGTTCTATCGTGCTTAATAATTGTATTTTTTCCCAGGTTTTTGCTCATTTTTCTAATAGCCTCCATTTCCCTCTCTCTCTCTTTTGTGGGATATTACTCCTTATTTTCTGTTTTCTTATTTTTGAATTGTCGTGTGTTAATTTTGATTCAATCTTAGTTTCTTGCATGCTTGTGCTTATTAAGGGCCAGCTTTTTGTGTCTGTTTCTTCCTCCGATAGAAGATCAACCTCCTCCCAGTTGTATTCTACAATCTTCTCCACTGTTTTTGTCTCTCTTCCCCCCTCCCTTCTCTTACTTTTATCTCTAGTACCTCTTCTATCTTCCTGCTCCTTTACTCCCCATTCAGCCTCCTTGGATGTCTCCTCTAGTCACTTTCTGATATCTGCCATTTTTTCCCATTCTAAAAGCTTTTCCAGCCTTGTGTCCTTTCTTATGTCTCCCTCTTTCTCTGCCCTTTCTACCTCCCTCTCACTTTCCTCAACCTTTTCTAGTGACCCCTCTTCTACACCATCCCCCATTATCTCCTCTGGGCTTTCTTCCATTCCTCTAAGATAACTTTTTTGCTCTAAGAATTCTACCGCTTCTATTCTATTCCCTGCTCCTCTTTTATCCCTCTCTATTTCATCCTCCCCTTTGCCCCTTACAGTATCTCCTATATCCTGCCCTTTCTTTACCCATTCACTCCCTTTCCATTTTCTCTCTACTTTACTAAACTTCCCCTCTCTCCTCTTCCCTCCACCAGCCATGCAAACTTCTTCCTCATGCCCCATTCTGTGGCAGTATGTGCATAACTTGGGGTGGATTCTTGATAGACTTCCTACCAGAATCCATTGGTGAGGTCACTGTCTATCCACACTCTACTCGGTAGAGGGATTCTAAGGTCAACTTCGACACAAATCCTAGCGACAACTAGGTCTGGTTATACATGCTGTAGCTTCATCTAGAAGCCATGGTTTACCGAAACAGAGCCTAATAGAGTAGAGAGATAGCTTGTTAAGAAGTGCAAGGGGAGTTTGGTAAGTTAAGTCATACCAGTGCGTGCGAGGATTCCTCAAGAGGTGTGAAGCTCGGCGACCATTTGAAGATGCGCATGGCAAACCCCGCGATGCTCCACTATCCTGCTGCCCCATATTCGGAGGAAGTCGTCTTCTTCCTTGAACTAGAAGAAGGCGTGCTTGCCATCATACCATATGAGCTTCACCACTGCCTGTAACTTCAAGAGGCGAAGAATTCATGAATGGCATTAATTTCAGGCCGATATTGTGAGAACGTTCCATGAAAGTGACTCAAAATTATCTTCCAGTTTATTGAGTTCTTCCTTCAAAAATAGGAATGCGGGAGACTCCATTTGGCATCAAAGTTCGGAACATGGGCTCGGGTTTTTTTGAACAAGATGAGAACGATTCTTATTTGAGAGCATTCGGAATTCCCCATTTTTGGGCTTGAATTTGGAGCTTTCTTCACTCAAAAATGGGGGTTTCCTTCTCTCTAAAAATGCACTCGCACCTCTCTCTAGAAGTTGAGAGCATGTTTTATTATCAAACTTTTATATATAATGACATATGATTATATAAGTATACGAGTGTTTAGATATAATGTTGTGTTTAAAATATTTTTTAAATGTTACATATATATAAAATATATATATGTAGTACTTTTATAAATATTATATAGTATAATATCACATCTATATAAACATTATAAATATTAATATTTATATAAAAATTTATTTGTAATATAATTGTTTACAAATATGTATAAACATTTTATATGTTATATAAATTTTATATAAAAAATTATATAAATGGATAGTTTTATGTAAATGTTGTATAAATATTTATAAACATTATATATGTATAAATATTTATATATAACATTATATGTTTATATAAACATATCAATGTTTATATATAATGTAATATGCTTATATATATATATTATAGTATAGATATTTATATATAATGTGATATGATTATTAAATGTATAAAAGTTTAAATATAATGTTATCTATTTATAATATTTTTAGAGACAATCAAAATAGAACACATAAACATTGTGTTTATTTTTTAGATACTGATGCAAAATACATTAAGCAAATTTTTTTTAAGTTGCAGAAGTAGGAAACAATAAGCATACATTCAGTATTTGAACTCCATGAAACCCTAAAAAATTAATCAGTAAAAGAACAAAGTTTACACTAACTGTATATTATTTCATTAATGGCGGAGAGTCAAAATCTTATAAGTGATGTAAAAAGAGAAGAAATAAGTAGAAAAATTAGGGAAAAATGAAAATAAATGAAAAATAAATGAAAAAATGAAAATGAAAAATAAATGAAAAATAAATGAAAAATAAATAATTTTATAAACCAAACTCCGCCAGTGATAATAAAATTGAGACAGACAGAGAAATCTATTTAGTATTCTAAAGAGAAGAGCAATTATAATCTTACTAGGTAACAAGAAGAGGTAGAATTTGAAGGTTGATTCCATGGTCCATTTTCACTTCTCCTCTCTTCCTCTTTTAAAAGATAGAAAAAATGGGTTAAGCTTGAATCCTTAGGGTTTTCTTTTTTAATGGAATCTATAAATAAAAAAATGGATGTAAATATATAGAAAAAAAAGACCAAAATATAAAAGTAAACTAAAATCATAAAAATTAAATAATTTAAATAAAAAATGAAATAGATTTTTATTTAACCATAAATAATATTATTTCATAAATAAAGAAATTTATGATTAATAATTTATGAAATTTTAATGCTTAATTTTTGTAATATTAATTATAAATTAATGAAATGAATTTAGAAAAAAACAATTTATTAATGGTTATAAAAATGATGCTTAAAAAAATTATTTACTAATAACTATGAAAACTAATAATTGGTAATCAAATTTTCAAATTATTTCATTTATAAAAAAAACAAATTATTTAATATAGCCATAAATAAATTATATAAAACTATAGCCATTAAAATTAAAAACATTTCATATTATTTTTAATTTATGGATAAATTTATAATATAAATTCATTAATAAAAAAATATTATATTATAAATAGAATATTATATATATATATATATATATATATATATATATATATATATCATGGATATAAATTTTTAAGAATTCAATTTATTTTTATGAATATAATATGGAACAATTAAAAAGGCATAAAATATTATATTATTTGATATAATTTATAAAATTCTATAATTTACTTAAAGTGAGAAGATCATTAAAAAAGTTATATTTATTATTAAAAAAAAGGAATACTAAAAACTAATTGTAAAGATCTTATTCAATTGTTTAATTCTTATAAATTTCAGTATGGACAAAAAATAAAACTTGAATTCAAATCAACTTAGCGTCAGTTTGGTAGTACTTTCAAAAGTGTTCATTAGTAATATTTTAAATAACTTTTTTAAAACCCTAAAAAAATTCTTGATGTGTTCTATTAATAACTACACTAAGATATTTATTTTTAAATTATCAAAATTTTTGTGTTGTAATAAAAACATCTTTGTATTAATTTTAAATATCATTTATTTTGATTTAAATTTTAGGTAAATTTTAATTTTTTTTTATAATGCAAAAATTTAAATCTTTTCGAATTATTTTTAAAATGATTTTATAATCATAATTTTTTTACTTTAAATAATATATTAGTTTACTTGTTTATTTGTTAAATCAGATAATTTTATAAATTTTTTATTTATCATAATCAATTATTTTAGCTTTTTATTAGTAGTATTTTATGTATGATCAATTATTAATTAAAATAATTAAAAATTGATTTAATTATATAATTAATTATTTATTATTTTTTTAATAAAAATTTTAATATCATAATTAAATATTTCATATAAATAGTTTGTATACACTTTTAAAAAATTTTATAATCAGAAAAATAGTTATTTTAGTCTTTATTAAAATACATTTGTATTCGTATTTATATATTTTGAAAATTATTTATTTATAATATTATTTTTTATAATTATATGAGGGAAATGTGTCTTTAAGAATCACTCTGCCATAGACCAGGGAAACATTTAATATCAAAATTACATAAAAATTTAAAAATAAGAATATACATGAAAAAAAAGTAAGATCAATATTATTAGCAACAGAAATTATCCCCAACTCACATAGCAGGTAAAAATCCCTAGCTAATGAATATATTTGTGAAAATTATCATTTAAAGAATAATCTTTTGCAATTAATAAAAAAATCAAAAAAATAATTTTAAGAGATATTATTTCGTGAGGGATTTGTGTCGAACGAAATAGCTATGGAAAATTCATCTTAAAGTCATTGCTAAAAATGCGCACAATTCTTTGCTTGAAAATTTATGATAATTTTAGCTATGGACACTTTTAATCAAATATGTTAGCCTCTAATCCATCACGAATCATTCAAAAAATTGTAATTTAATATAAAATCAAACAGCTATTATTATTCACTAGCTAATCCCTTTCTATTAGCTAGAATTAGATCTCTAACAAAATTTCAATTGCTAAATTGACATTTTCTTTAGTATAGATAGACTGAAAGATAGATAAAAATATAGAAAGATAAGCAGATAAAAATATAGACAGATAGATAGAAAGAAAGATAGAAAAATAGATAGATAGAAAAGATAGATAGATAGACAAATATATCGATAGAAGAAAGAAGAAAGATAGATAGATAAAAAGATAGTTAGTTAGTTAGTTAGGTAGATAGATAGATAGATAGGCAAATAGATAGATAGATAGAAGATATACAAATAAATAGACATATAGATATACAAATAAATAGATAGATACATAGCCAGTTATATAGATAGATAAATAGATACAGAGATCGATAGATAGATATGCAGATAGATAAAGAAACATATAGATAATCAAATAGATAGAGAGACAATTAGATAGATAGATAGATAGATAGATGAATATATATATATATATATATATATATATATATATAGATAAATAGATAGACAGATATATAGAGAAATATATAAACAGATAGATTGATAGAAATATAGATAGATAGATAGATTGATTGATTGATATATAGTTATAATAAAGATAGATAAAAAGATAGACAAAAGATAGATTGATAGATTGAAGATAAACTGATAGATAGATAGATAGATAAATAGATAGATATAAAGATATAGATAAATAGAGAATAGATAGATGGTTTGATTGATTGATTGATTGACAGATAGAGAGACAGATAGATAGACATATAGATAGACAGATAGAAAGAAAGATAGATAGATTGAAGATAGAAGATAGATAGATAGATAGATAGAGAGAGAGAGAGAGATAGATAGATAGATAAATAGATAGATAGATACATAGATAGATAGATACATAGATAGACAAACAGATAGATAGATAAATAGATAAATAGATAGAAAGATATATAGAAAGATAGATAGACAAAAAAATAGACAAATAGATATAAATATAGAAAGAAAGAAAGATAGACATACAGATTAATAGACAGACAAATAGATAAATTGATCGAAATATATAGATATAAAAGTAGATTCATAGATAGAAAGATTAGAAAATAGTTAGTTAGATAGATAGATAGATAGATAGTTAGTTAGATAGAAAGATAAACGGAAAGACTATTAGATAGAAAGACAAATAGAGAAGAAGAATAATAGAGAGAGAGTTAGATAGATAGGAATACAAATAGACAAACAATAAGATAAATTGATAGATGGACAAAAAGATAGACAAATTGTTAGATTTATTGAAAGATAGATAAATAGATAAATATAAAATAGATAGATAGATAGATGGATAAATAGATTGATATATAGGTTGATAGAGAGATTTATTACATAATGATAGGTAGTTAGATAAATAGATTTATATAAAGATCGATAGATAGATAGATATATATATAGACAAATAGATACAAGATAGATAGATAGATACATGTAGTTATTGATATATTCAAAGATAGATAGACAAAAAGATAAAAAGATAAAAAGATAGATAAATAGACAAATAGATTGATAGAAGGTAGATAGAAATATAGATAGATAGACAGACAAAAGATAAATAGATAGATCGATAGATAGACATATAGATAGACATATAAATAGATAGTTAGACAAATAGATAGAAAGTCAGATAGATAGAATGATAGATATACATATAGATAAATACATAGATAAATAGATAGTTAAATAGATAGGACAAAAAGATAACAATACAGATAGATAGATAGATAGATAGATAGATAGATAGATAGATAGATAGATAGATAGATAGCTTGATAGATTAGACAGATAGATAAACTAATAGATAGACAAATAGATATGCAAATAGATAGACAGACAGATAAATAGATAGATAATTATATAGATAGATGACAGATAGATAGATAGAAATATAGACAGATAGTTAGACAAATAGATAAATAGATAGATAGATAGACATAGAGACATAAAGACAAACAGATTACAGACTAATTGATAGATACACAAACTGATTGATAGACATACACACTGATAAATTGACAGACAAATAAAAAGATCGAAAGATAGATGATAGATTGATTGATTGATTTATTGATAAATAGATAGATTGATATATAGATTGATATAGAAATATATAGATAGTTAATAGAGAGATTATTAAATAGATATTAGATAGATACTAGATAGATAGATAGATAGACAAATAAATAAATAGATAGTTACATGGATAACTAGATGATAGATTGATAGATTGATAGACTGACTATAGCTAGTAGATAGATAGACATATAGAAAGACAAAAAGATATACATATAGATAGTAGATAGGTAGATATATTGACAGACAGAACGATAGATTATAGACAAATACTTAGATAAATAGATAGAAAGATAGATAACATAAATGAACAGATAGATAGAGAGAAAATTGATATATTGATAGATAGATAAGATAGATACTAGAAATATCGACAAACTAGATTGATAGATAGACATATGATAGATAACAAGATAAATAGATAGACAGAAAGACAGACAGACAGATAGATAGATAAACCTATATAGGCAGATAGATATAAAAAAAGATTGACTTATATACAGATAGATAGTGAGACGATATGCAGATAGATAGAGAGATAGATAGAGATAGATTAATGATATATGAAAGATCGATAGATAGATTGACAGTAAAGATAGAAAGATAGATATACATAGATAGACTGATAATAATAAACACATAAATTGATAATAGATAGATAGATTGACAATTGGATAGATAGAAAAATAGATAGACAGATTGATTATTACACAGACAGACAAATAAATAGATAAATCGATAAAAAGCTATAAAGAATTATAGAAAGATAGTCAGAAAATAGTCAATTAATAGCAAGATAGATAGATAGAAATATTGATAGAAAGATAGATAGACACATATATTGAAGGATTGATAGAAAGATTGATACATAGATTGATAGAAAGATTGATAGATAGATTGATAGAAAAATTGATATAGATATAGATATATAGAATTGAATGACAGATAGAATATAGATAGATAGATAGATAGATAGATATAGATATATATAATATATAGATATATAGATAGAGAAATAAATAGATAGATAAATATATAAATAGAATGAAAAACAATAAATAGATCTATAGATATATAGATAATTAGATAGGTAGACAACTAGATAGATATAATATAGACAGATAGATAAACAAAAAGATAGATCGATAGATAAATATATAGATAGATAGACAGACGAATAGATTGATAGATAGATATAAAGATATATATATAGACATATAGATAGACAGATAGATAAATAGATAGACATATAGATAGAAAGATTGATTGATATATATATATATATTATATATATACTAGATAGATAGACAGATAGATAGTAGATAGATAGATAGATAGACAAACAAATAGATAGATAGATAGATTAAATAGATAGATATATAGATTAGATAGATAGATAATAATTGGAGATAGACATATAGATAGATAGAGAGACATAGATAGATAGATAGACATATAGATAGATGGATACATAGATATATAGATTGATAGACAGATATATTGATAGAAAGATAGATAAAAAATAGATATATAGAAAGTTTGATTGATAGATAGATAGGCAGATAGATAGATATAAAGACGACAGATAGATAGAAAGACATATAGATAGTTTCCTAGATAGAAATACAGATAGATTGATAGACAAATAGATTTAAAGAAAGATAGTTAGATATACAAATTGATAGGCTGATGATAGATTAATTAATAGACAAATATATAGTAAAATATATTGATAGATAGATATATAGACAAATTGATATTTATATTGATAGACAGACAGATAGATAAGATAGATAGATAGAAACATATATATATTGATATAAATATAGATAGATAGATAACCTGATAGTTAAATAGATCGATAAATTAATAGATAGATACAAAAATAGATAGATAGACAGATATATAGACATATAGATAGACAGATAGATAGGCAGATAAATAGACAGATAGATTGATAGATAGATAGACAAATTGATAGATAGATAGATAGACAGAAGGATAGACATAAAGATAGATAAATAAGATTATGAGTTAGAAATCTTAGGGATTCTACTCATAGCAAACCTTAGAGTTATGGAAATGTCAGATTTTGATGTAATTCTTTACATGGACTGGTTAATAGCACATCTAGTCGGTATTGATTTTGATCATTGAAGAATTATTATCCATAGACCAGCCGATATATATGTTGTATTTCACGACCATATACTTGATGCATTACACCATCTATATTTGATTCTAAATGGTACGAACAACTTTAGGGTTGGCTGACATGTCTCACCCTAGAATAAGCAGGGATATTGAATATGGATCTTCTCGAATAGTTTGGAATATGAGATATTTTTCTTAATGAATTACTAAAATTACCCCATCACAGGATTACTGACACACCAGCATTACCTCCACATAGGATGCTACCGATTGTATTACAAGAACTAAAGTTCTAGATACAATATGTTGTTGACAAGGCTTTCATTAAACTCAGCACTTAACCTTGTGGTGCTCTACTTTTATTTGTAAAGATGAAGTGATAAAACCCTTTGACTGTTGCATTGATTATCGATAGTTGATTCAGGTTATGATAAATAATCGATATTCATTACTAAGGATTGATGATTTATTTGACCAATTAAAAGGGGGCACATGTTTTTTCCAAAATAGATCTTCGTACTGATATGACTAGTTGTGAGTTATAGAGGCTGACATCCCTATGATAGTATTTAGAACATGGTATGGGCATTTTGAATGTACATAAATGCCTTTCGGATTAATAAATGTGCCAATGACATTCATGGATCTTATGCATATAATATTTCAGCCATATTTAAATTATTTTGTTGTTATTTTTTGTGGATGACAGTTTTTATCTATTCTTAGTCCGAAGGAGAGCATTAGGATCATTTACATATTATTCTCCAAATTTTGATAGAATATAAGTTGTATGTTATGTTTGGAAAAATGTGACTTTTGGTTGACAGAAATAAAAATTTTGGGACATGTATCAAGCTACTATTATCTTAGTGGACTCTGAAAAAGGCAAGACAGTCATGAGTTGAGAGAGGACAAAGTCAATTTTGAAATACGTAGTTTTTTGGGATTGGCTGGTATTACAGAAGATTTATTGAGAATTTTTCCTTGTTAGCTGCTCATATTACTAGATTGTTCAGGAAGGAAGTTATGTATAAGTGTATTATTCATGTGAAATGACTATTTCATGAATAGAAAAGGAGACTTACTTCAGCTCCTATTTTGATAGTTCGGATAGGGGACATAATATACAGTGTATTGTGATGCATCAAAAGATGGCTTGGGATGTATTCTGATGCAATCTGGGAGATTTGTAGCTCATGGTTCAAGGCAGTTAAAGAATCATGAGAGGAATTACCCAACACATGATATAGTGTTGTGGACTATAGTCCTTGCTATAAAAATATAGTGCCACTATTTGTATGGGGAGTAATTTGAGGTATATTCACACCATAAAAGTCTGAAATATATCTTTACACAACGAGACCTTAACATGAGATATCATCGATGGATGGAGTATCTAGAAGATTATGATTTTACTTTGCATTACCATCCAGGTAAGGTAAATGTGGTGACTGATGCACTTAGTTGGCAATCATGAGGTGCATTAGCTAGTATTATTTTTGTGGGAATGAGATGTGCTCGACACTGTGGGATGATTCAGCTTTCAATATAGCAGTTAAAGTTAGGGTGTTATCAGAATATT
>JAREIK010003095.1:204663-226359 GCA_029783825.1 Sapria himalayana
TTGCACGAGATCTTTAATCAACGAAGGTCTGATTATCATTAGCCTTCATTTGCATGTATCTGAATAAGCAAGGAGCATTGGGCTTCTTACCCTCCTTCCGTGTCAATAATTACATACAATACATAGTTAATTCTATTGAAAAAAAAATTCCTTATGAGAAATGAAATTTAGGCATAATTGAACACATTTCACAAAGTAATAAACATAAAAAGTATAAATTATAAATAATACCAATATTCATTCGTGCTCGTGAATAGAGAGAGATCTACTAGTGTGTGTAGACATGCCACTACCCTCCCAAGCTCGCTCTAAGCGATGATTTCCGATCTGTTTATCAGACCTCTTCCTATAATCCGGATCATCCCAACTGCTCCGCCATTCCTTGAAAATATGATCAGGGACACTCAAATCTTTTTCTTTCTACTTCGGCCATTTATCTTTGATCTCGTACACAGTGTCTTTATATTGGCTGACAGCATGTTTGTAGAACACACTTTTGACCACCTCCTTTGGCTGTGTCCACCTATAAAATTTTTTAATTAAATAATTTAATATTTTTATATCAAATTGAATAAAAATTTAAACTATAAATTAATTTATAATAACAAAGAATAAAATCATTTAATATCTTATTCAAATTCAATATTTTACATAATTGAAACAAAAAAAATAAAAAACTTTTATTTCATCTTATTCATCAATGTATCTACTGACAGTGCATAAATTATAATATATCCATTTATTAACGCTGCTTTCTCTCACTCTGCTCCTCCAATCATCATTTTTCGATTGTGACAAAACAATTTGAGTCATGACACGTACTGTCTAGTGAAAAATCTCATCACTTATAAAAGCTTTGTATGAGGAACAATGTGGTATCATATCAGTAAGAAATTTAAACCACTCACTCAATTTAAAAAAAGTTATGTTTTGATACATTATAATCATATAGTATATATGTAAATATATACTAGCATTTCACTCGTACATATATTACTGAAGTATATGTACATAAAATAACAGCATTATGTGTATAAATAAACTGAGTACAAATATACTTAGTATATATGTACATAAAATACTGTAGTATTATATGTACATATATACTGACTTTTTTCATTGTATATACACCATTTGATGCTGTTGCTATCACACCGCTGCCGCTCCTGCCGCAGCTACCTTTGTCACTATCGCTGCCAATACCACTGTTATTGTCATCGCTACCACGCTGCCTCTGCTGTTGCCGCCGCCACCACTGCTACCTCCACACACTGGCACCTCTACTGTCGCTTCCGGTGATGTCGCTGCTTCCAGTGTAGTTACTGCTACCGTGACTACCGCAGCTGCTTCCGGTGCAGCCGCTGCTACCGCTACTTCCATCGTCGCTGCCACTGCCACTACTTCTGATGCCACCGCTCCTCCTGCCCTACTGCTATAACCGTGGCTGCCCCGCTGCTGTCACTACCACCACTACCGTCGTTGCCTCTTCAACTGATGCCGCTATCATCGCCGCCACCACCGTCACTGATACTGCTGCTGATATTATGTTTTTATAGACCTATAATAGGTTAAAAATCTACCCAAAAAATTCGAAGACACAAACATTTTCATAGATATATAAAAATAGTTATTATAGATATGAACACACATAAATTAAAGATCGTCATACAGCTTTAACTAAAATTTAATTAAATAGTTTAATATTTTTATATTAAATTTAATATACAAAAACTATAAAAGAAAATTTTAAATTAAACAAATAAATTCATTTAATAACTTATTCTAATACAATATTTTAAATAACTAAAAAAATTATATTACATCTTAGTTATCAATGTATCTACCGACTGTGCATAAAGTATAATCTATCAATGCTTTGACGTTGCTTTCTCTCCCTCTACTCCTTCGATTACTAACTTTCCACTACAAAAATGCTGTCAGAGTCATGGTGCTTCATGTCTATTGAGAGATCCCTTCACTTATACAAGCTTCGTATGGGAAACAATGTGGTACCACATTTGTAAGAAATTTAAACCACTAAATAAAATCAAAGTAAATTAAAAAAAACTATGTTTTGATAAATACATATTACTACACGCCAAATACACATATATACTAGCATTTCACTCGTACATATATTACTGTAGTATTTGTACATATAAATTGTATTATTATGCGTACATATATACTAAGTAATATGTACATAAAATAATGCAGAATTATATGTACGTATATGACAATATACCTACGTATATACCACAAATATTGCCATTCCTATTGCTCTCGCTACCGCAGCTGCCCTTGTCGCGGCGGCGGCGACCTCTACGGCAGCTATCGATGCCACCACCACTGCCAGTGCAGCTGCTGCTGTGGCTACTGCCAGTGTTGTCTCTGCTATCGATGATACCACCGATACCATTGCTGCACGCTACCGCTCAGCCGCTACAGCCACTAGTTCTGCCGATGCCAACGCTACCTTTAATGTTGTCGCTGCCTCCGCTGCCTCCCCTACCTCCGCTACTAGCACTACTGCCGCCGCTGCCTCAGCTACCACTACTGATAATAGGCTTTTACATACCTATAATAAGCTAAAACTCTACCAAAAAAATCGGAAAAAACAAACATATTCATAGATATATAAAAACAATTAATATATACATGAACAAACACAAATTAAAGTTGATTGTCATACAGTTTAAACAAGAAATTAATTAAATAATTTAATAATTTAAAATTATATTTTATAAAAACAAAATAATAAATGAAACTTTTAAATTAAACAAAAAATTTATTTAATACCTTATTCTAATACAAAAAATATATTACATCTTATTAATCAATGTATCTACCGACTATTCATAAAGTATAATCTATCAATGCATTAACGTTACTTTCTCTCCCTCTACTCCTCTGATCACCAACTTTCCACAACAAAAATGCGTGTGAATCATGGTGCATCATGTTTGTCGAAATATTATTCACTTATACAAGCATTGTATGGGAAACAATGTGGTACCATAAATGTATGGAATTTAAACCACCAAATCAAATCAAAATAAATAAATAAATGACTATGTTTTGATAAATATATATTACTGCAGTAAATATCTACATATATACTAGCATTTCACTAGTACATATATTACTCTAGTATATGTACATACAAACTATAGTATTATGTGTACATATATACTGAGTATTATATATACTCAGTATATATACATAAAATACTATAGTATTATATGTACATATACTAATATACATACGTATATACTAAAACTCTACCCAAAAAATTCAAAGACACAAATATATTCACAAATATATAAAAACAAATATTATAGACATAAACAAACACAAATTAAATTTGATTGTCTTACAGCTTCAAAAAATATATAAAAGATATCCAGCAATTATGTTTAGAGATAAAAAGAGTGCAAAAATAAAATGTTTTCAGAATAATAAAGATAAGTTAAGCTAGCCTCTTTTTGATATAGCTGAAATCAGTAAAAATGGGGCCCATGCATTAGAAGGACCGTAGTAATGTCTGATTGCTTTGAATCAGAATTTTTTCTTTTGTCTCACATAATGTGTCCTACAAAGATTCATAATTGTGTTAATCGGAAAAGCAAAGAATAAAAATAGAATAAAAAAAATTGAAACCTGCAAAAAGTAACATAATTATTTGCTACACATGGAAAAAAATAAATAACAGTTCAGAAATAATTCTCATACTCAATCATCCTCATAATTTGTACAAAATGCTAGCCTCTCCTGCAAGGTTTTGCAACTAGATCTTGGAATGCTATTTGTTGTGCCAATGCCACGGTGACTCCATATAGGACATATACTATTGCATTACAATCTTAACTCCTTTCATCTTATAATTCATTTCTTTAATTTCTTTCTTTTCTTCCATCAAATTAGTATACTGCTCATCATTCTATTCTTTAATTTCATATATTTCTTTCTTTAAATGAGATATCTGCTATTTATTCTTTTTATTTTGGTCTCCATAACTACAATACGTTTATTTGTTTCCATTACTTGTTGTTTGACCGCCTCATCGACCATTGTTGAGATAGATGAATTAGAAGCACGACTACTACAACAAAATGCCACTCCCTTCGAGCTAATTCCATACACTCGCTACTTCTTAAGACCTATTGTCTCTAAACAAATAGGATCATAGTCACTTTGTTGAAGATCCATAGAACCCTCAACTTGTTGATGAGCAGCTATCACATGTTCCTCCATTAGGTCCTGAGATAAAATAGAGAAAAAAACTATTCTAGATATACAAAAATAAAATAAATATTTTGCAATCCAAACAATTTTCTAAATTTACTGTAGTATTATAAAATTTTATTAATATAATAAGTTCTTACAGCAATCATCTAAGATTTGTTGTCAACAAACTGACCATCCACTTTCTTCACATGCATCTTCTTGAAAATTTGATAAAAATTTTTATCCCGACCCAATTCTCCAGCCTAGAATTTGTGTTTATTAAGTCATTAAAAAACAAATGATCAAAAAATTTAACAAAATTAATAAAACCATGCAGAGATTTGATTCATTGTACTATTAAGAAAACTACTAAATTTATAAATGTTTATAATTTTTAAATTGTACGAGATCTCGAGCATGCTCAATGCTCGACTTTGACCCTCCAGTTGTGTAGAAAAATTCTTGTACCTAGTCCAGCTACCTCACTTGGTTGATTTTTACGGGCAATATCTGATTTTTTTCATTACATCTGAATCCTCCCAATACATAAGCCACTCAGAATATCACATCCTCAGATATAAAATCAGGCCTTTCTTTCATATTCTTCAATTTATGGACAAAATCAGAATATCATTGAGCAGCTTTGATCTCCCATAATGACTTTATCTTTCCATCAAATTTAGGTGCCCATGTGCACTAATTCTATATATAGAAAAATCACAAAAAAATTTATATTAACAATAAGAACATAATTATTTATTGCTTGAATAATAACCAACATAATAGATAAGTAATTTGATTATTATTTTTCAATACTTTTGTTTTGTTATTTTTACTTAAAAATCATTAAAATAGGACTCCTTTGCCAATTCTAAAACTTTCTTCTAGGAGAATAATTTAGAATCAGCCATTTTCTTGAAAGACTTTGTAATTATAGTCGAATACTTGTGAGATGAAATAAAAATATACAAATAAATATATAACATACAAAACATGCGAATCATAACAATATAAAAAAGCCACTAATAGTAACATCAAATTTTTTTTTTCAAGTCATTTTTACATATTTCTTTTACCTTTCATCCACAATCTCAATTTCTAAATTTGCACTGACTTTAAAGGATGGCACTACATCTGATGATGTCATTGGTATTGTAAATAGGGGAACAATCAGTGTAAAATGTGGTGTAGAAGATAGAGATGGATAAAAAGTGTGTGCAGAAAGGACGATTAGTGGTGGGATTACATCTGATAAAGGGGATAGTAGAGGTCTCAATGATGGTGATGATGATAGAAATGGAGATGGTAATTTTGATGTTGAAGTCTGGATATGGTGGCTATGAGATGGTACTAATTCTGCAACATAATGTAGCATACTAGATGAATTTGGTTCATTTTTGTGTCCATGTTCACATCCACCACGACCACATCCTTTAGGCATCATCTACTATACAAAATAAAACATAGAACAAATAATAGAGATATGATGAACAAGCATGCATTTTATAATAAAATACACCGATAGATTTCAACAAATTATAAAAAGTCTTTTATAGTTTAATATTATAATAAAATTATAATAATTTAATTATCGGCATCACTGTCCTCCTCTAATAGATCTTCTGATATTTCGTCTGATTTCGATAGAAGTTCGAACTTATTTTTAGATAGAAAGTGATCATCTTTAATTTTTTTGTCACCTTTTGAGTCACATAAATTTTCTGGATCTTCATCTACATTCACAGGTTCAATATTATTTATGTCATCTTCCTGGAATGCTAGTGAAATATCTAAGTCTGCACTTCTTTCTTGCGATGTTGGTACTTCAAATTTTGATCGTGCTTTGATTTTGCAAATCGCCCACAAATCACTCTTATCACGAGATAAACTCGGATATGTATAATAATATACTTGAGCCTTGAACTGGCATAATAAATGGCTTATATCGATTAATATGCATTTATGGTTAACATCCACTAGCTTATAATCCAAATGAATCTCTGTGCCCACATTTGTGTAGGATCAAACCACTCACCCTTAAATAATACAATCCTATTATTTTCGAGTCCAGGATACTCCAACTCAAATACTTCTTTGAGTTGATCATAAGAATCAATCTCATCTACACTATATCTTGCGCCTTTAATACATATACCACTATTCATATTATTTTAGAAGAATCGTGCCTGTTTGTGTGAAATTTATATCCATTAATAAAAATCCCAAGATAGGTTTTCACATATCTAAATGGGTCATTACTTAGATTATGAATAAAAATATTTGAATCTCCATTTGAAGGATCAATTGCCTATGACATAAATTAAAGAATTGATATTACGAAATAAAAGA
This sequence comes from Sapria himalayana, assembly GCA_029783825.1. NCBI lineage: Eukaryota > Viridiplantae > Streptophyta > Magnoliopsida > Malpighiales > Rafflesiaceae > Sapria > Sapria himalayana. The sequence goes on from JAREIK010003095.1 coordinate 211,240, forward strand.
TAATAATAAATTAAATAATTAAAAAATTTAAAACTTAATAATTCTCGCATAATTTCTGAACCAATTCGCAAATTCAATTTCTAGTATATAATCGACATCTTTGCTGGAAATTGCTGGTTGTCTATATTTTAACTACTCAACATGAATACTGCACAAATATAAAAAGAGAGAAAAATATATTATCAATTTTTAATTCCTATTAAAGATAAAATTAAACTATGATTAAACCTGTAATCATTTTGTTTATACATACTTAATGTAGGTGCAACCTCGTAACAATTAAGTAAAACTTAGCTCCGGGTTACTTTGTTCTCTTCATCTGTCATACATCTTTTTATTTCTCTTCCAAATGCTTTTCTATGGTGCTAGAAGATAGATAGTTTGTCTACAGAATCATCTTTTACCATCAAATGACCTTCATAATTTATCGGCACATTTTTATTTTTTGTATTGACATGATCCTCAAAATAATAACAACAAAATGATGATGCTTCTTCTACTAAATATACATTGCAAATTGAACCTTCAGCTTTTGCCTTGTTTCTAACATTCAATTTCAACTTACGAAGATACCTACAACCACAATGTTAGGTTTCAATTTTGTTAAATTACAATATTACTTAAAGTACGAAATCATAAAACATAGTAAATTATATGTATTTACCTTTTATAAGGATAAATCCACCTGAATTGCATTGGCCCTGTAATCCTTGCTTCGTATGCCAAATGGACTGGAAAATGCTCATATAAGTCAAAAAAACTCGGTGGAAATATCCGGTCAACTTACAAATAATAAGCAGAATGTCATTTTCCAGCCTCACCATGTCATTTATTTTGATTGTGATTGCTTTTAGCTATTTGAAAAACAAACTAAGTTCTATAAGGACCTTCCAAACACTTAGTGGAAGTAATTAACGGAATGAAATTGGTATTAATATCTGCATAAATACATGACAGTCATGACTTTTCATTCCAAATAACTTAAGATTCTTCATATCCACGCATCTACCCATATTTGACAGATATCCATCAGAGAATTTAAAATATTTAACCCATTCACACAATATATGTCTTGCCTTCTTATCAAGTGTGTAGCAAGCTTTAGAAAATTTTTATGTTTCCTCATTTAGTTTTAATTCAGGACGCCGACATTAACCCTTCAACTCTTGTCTTGATGTTAAAGTATCTTTTATTTTTCCGTCTACATTAAGGACAATGTTAAAAAACTGTCAAAAATATTTTTTTCAATCTGCATTACATTTAAGTTATGAAAAATTAAATTGGACCTCCAACAGGGCAAGTCCCAAAATATACTACGTTTCCTCTAGCCAAATGATTTGCCTATTGGTCCATTACTTTCATTAGCATCATTTTCAGTTACTTTCTTCAAACCCAAACTATGAATCTCTGTAATAATAGCATCTCCTAAATGAACTACTGGTGCAACTGTCAACATAGATTTTTTTTTCGAAATACAGTTTTATTTCTTCGAAATGGATGATTCGTAGATACAAACTTTTGATGGTTATCAAACCATGACTATTTACCACTAAATTTGAGGGTAAATGCATCAGAATTTTTCATGCAATACGGGCATGCGAATCGTTTTGCAGTACTCCACCCAGGATTTATTGAATATGCAGGAAAGTCACATACCATCTACATAATGGATTTCCACATAATGAAATTTTGCTTCTTTGAGATATTGTACGTATTCACGCCGACATCTCATAAATGATTTAACTCTGCAATAAGAGGCTGTAAGAAAACATTCAGCATGTCTTTTGAATTTGTTGGCCTTGGAACCAATATTGACAAAAACATATATTGCTCCTTCAAACACAACCATGGAGGCAAGTTATACGGCTATCACTGGCCATGATGAATACTATTGTCCAGATTGCCCAAATTGTTGAAATTCATCATTGTAGAGACCCAATCTCACCTTTTGACTTTCTGCCTCAAAATCTTGATGTATATAATTAAAATGCTTCCAAGCATGTGAATTGGATTGATGACATGTTACCTCTTCTTAAACCTCATGCTCGGAATGCCACCTCATTTCATTTGCGGTAGTATTTGATGCATATAGTCTCTATAACGAGGAATTAATGGAAAATAATACATCTTCTTAAAGACAACCTTCAATTTTTGTCACGTATCTACAACATGAGGTACCTTCCTAAATTGAGAATGGTCACAAAACTTACAGCTAATTAAATCACTATCATCACCCCAATATAACATGCATCCATTTAAACAATAATCAATTTTTTTCTACTGGTAGACGCATTCCATGTAGTAACTTCTTAGTATTATAAAAGTTGTTAGTGATCAAATTATTATCCGAAACAATCTCCTTTATTAGTTCTGTCACCTGATCAAATAATATCTTAGACATATGATTTTCTGACTTAATGCCCATTAGTCGAGCTACAAGTGACAATTGCGAATGTGTTTTACAACCAGGGCACAATTCTTTATCTACAACTTTAAGCATTTCTTAAAATTTCTGAGCTTAAGGACTAGGCGGTTCATCCATGTAATCCATATTGAAGCCAGCACAGCAGCAGCTTCCGTAATCATTCTATGATATGTGTTTGATGATTATTCACCACAAGCAAATGATTCAATACCCTCATTTTGGTCAATATTCAGAGCCATTGTATTTTTCCCATGATAAATCTAAACAAAATAATTTGACACAAAGCCATATTTGGCAAAATGATATCTTATAATGTTTGCATCACGAAAAAGAATATTCTGACACTTGCGATGATTGCATGGACACTTAATTTTTTTAGCATCCATCAATCTCGATTGACTAAATGCAAAATTGATAAAAGTTTCAAGCCCAGTCAAAAATTCTTTATTCAAAAATCTATTAATAACCCTTCTGTAAATCCACTAACGATCTATGCTCATTTTTCCATGTTTTATTTACAAAAAATAATGCCCAATCATTATTATAAATAAAACATTCTATTAATTCAAAATATACAAATAATTAAATATAATTACTTACAGATTAATATTTAAAAATTAAATTTCATGAATATCGAGGCAATGCATTTGCAGAATCTACATTAATATATATCACAATTAGATAAAGCAATTTTTAGCACAATAATGATTAATATATATCACAATTATACTAGATAAAGGGTGCAAAGTATGATAATGCACAAGAAAGGAAGCAAAAAAAGACATTTAATGTTTGAAGGAGGAGAAGGGGAGAGAGAGAGAGAGAGAGATAAGGTGGGAAGAGAGAGAGGGGGGCAGAGAAATGTGGAGACTGAGGGAGAGAGAGAGAGAAGGAGAAAGAGAAGGAGGGAGAGAGAGGGGGAGAGAACTGGTGAAAGGGAGAGAGAGAGGGAGAGAGGAAGAGAGAGAGGGAGAAAGGGAGAGAGAGAGATAAGGTGGGAAGAGAGAGAGGGGGCAGAGAAATGTGGAGACTGAGGGAGAAAGAGAGAGAAGGAGAAAGAGAAGGAGGGAAGAGAGGGGGAGAGAACTGGTGAAAGGGAGAGAGAGGAAGAGAGGAGAGAGAGAGGGGAAAGGGAGAGAGAGAGAGAGAGAGAGAGAAAGAGAGAAAGTGGGAGAGAGGGAGAGAGAGGGAGAGAGATAGAACAAGCACGAAAGGAGAGGGAGAAAGATAATAACAAGAGAGTGAGTATGTGACATATAAAGAAAAAGAGGAATAGAGTGACTAGAAGAATTAGGGAGTGAGAGAGAGAGACACATTGAGAGTGTAGTGTTAGAATGAAAAATTATATAAAATAAAATAAAATTTCTTCTACGTAAACCTATCAAATATTATATCTTTTGTCATACATAAGTTCATATTTGAGCCTGAGGCCCAAGTGATGGGATTAGGTAAGAGTACGACCCTTATTTGTATTATACCAAATATGAGCCTAATCAACGGACACTCATTCTACATGCTCACATATTGTTGATATTATATCTTATGACATTTAATTTCAAATTAGTTCAACAAATTAATATTATCCCATATATAATTATATGTTAGGATATATAGTAGATGTAATTATAAATAGTTACATATAGTTAAACATATATTTATATATAGATATATGCATATAAGTAGTTATACGTAAATATAAATAAATGTATACAAAGTTATATGCAATTATATAGATTTACATATATGTATACATAATTAAAAATAAAGTTATATTTATTTATAGTGTTATTCATAGTTATAAAAATATTTATATATAGTTATACACATATAGTTAAACATTGTGTTGTATGTTTTTATAGATATAATTATAAATATTGTTATATGTAGTTATAAATATAGTTACACGTATATTTAAATTTATATTTATAAATGTATGTATACATATTTGTTCATATAATTTCATATATTTATACATATAGTTATGTATATGTGTGGATAGACTAAAATACATTTTTTATACTTATATATAAAAATGTATTTTAAATATATGTTTTAATTATATATTTAAATATAGTTTATACATTAATAATATAAAATTATGTATAGTTATATGTTATTATACATATAATACATATAGTTATAAAAAATTATATATCATTAAACATTTAGTTATATAATTTCAATGTGTCTATGTATCTATTTATCTATCAATATACCTATCTATCTACCTATCTATCTGTCTGTGAATCAATCAATCTATCTGTCTACCTCTCTATATGTCTATCAATCAATATATATATATATATCTATCTATCAATCAATTTATCTATCTATCAATCTATCTAACTATCAATCTATCTATATGTCTTTCTATGTATCTATCTATTTTACATGATTCTAACTCTTTATTTGTCTATCTATTTATCTATCTTTTATCTATCAATCCATCTATATTTTCATCTGTCTATCTATTAATCTGTCAATATGTCTATTTGTTTATCTATCTATTTATCTGTCTATCTCTTTATCTATCTAACTATATAATAGTCTAACTATATAATAGTCTAACTATATATATATATATATATATATATATATATATATATATATATATATATATATATATATATATATATATATTTGTCTATCTCTCTATTTGTGTCTCTAGCTATCTATCTATTTTATCTATCTATCTCTATATCTATATATCTATCTATTTCTATATCTATTTATTTGACTATGTATCTATCAGCGTATCTCTCTATTTGTCTATTTGACTAATTGTAAATATGTATATATTCATATATATCAAAATGTCTATAGTGCTTTTTGTATATCTACCTAATTGTCAATCTATCTATCTGTCTATTTGCATATCCATCTATTTGGCTATGTGATGATCTTTGTATATGACTATCTATTTGTCTATCTATCTATCTACTTATCTATCTATATGTTTATTGATCTATCTAATTATCTATTTATCTATCTATTTATCTGTCTATCACTTTATCTATCTATATATCACTCTATCTATCTATCTATTTATATTCTATTTGTCTATTTGACTATTTGTTTATTTGTCTATCTACCGTGTCTATGTGTCTATCTTTCTATCTATCTAATTTTTTATCTATCTTTCTATTTATCTATCAATGTATATAATAGATAAATATTGTAATTAAAAATGAGATTTTTTAATTAATAGATAAATAGTGTCGTGGAACATGCACGTCTTCCACTCGACTTACTTTCTTTCCCAAAAAATTATAACTCATGAATAAAAGTTCGAATGAAACTCTCAAACTTTTCAAGAATTGCTTGATTACGTCTCTCTATTCTACTTACAAATATCCCTGTACCTCGATGGTGCATACCAGGTAAATTGCTTCTCATAGGTACTCAAAAATATGATTGCTAGGGATCGACTTGCCGCTAACAATGTAATAAAGTGGAGACGACACAAATTCAAAATTTGATGAGAAGATATTACATGGTGCTTACCGAAATGAATATATGCTATCGTTCTTGTCATATATTGCATTCTAATGGTGGCGGGTTGTGAAGTTGAAGAAGGTATTAAGATATGGAAGATGAAGCTGTGCATAAAACTTCTAGAAGAAGATCGAGGAAGCACGACTGGCATGATATCTTTGATAGTTCTCCCTTGTGATCAGCTATCCTGTATTTCTAAAATGCTTGCAGATGATGATTATATTAGGATAGAAAGTATACCTCAAATCGACAAGAAACTCACTGCTACAAGAAATTGCTTTCACTATTAAGTTTCATTTTGATTTATCCATGTCGAGAGAGAGAGGTGGATGGCATTAGTTAGAGAATTATAGTTGTCTTTGCACAATAAGTTACAGTTTTTTATAAGTATTAAAATTCCATAAATATTTAATTTTTTAATTATCAGATCATTTAATTTACAATAAATATATATAAAGCAGAAATACTTATCTTTTTTTACTTAATAAATTATTTTAACAAGTTAATGTGTGTGTAGCAAGGCACAAATGAAAAAAACACCTTACAATTTTGTAATTATTAATTAAATTTAACAATACATATATAAACAATTTCAAAAAATAGATGTTTTGTCTTCCAACTAAAAAAAATCATGGCTACAAAATTTATAAACTTCATATAGCAAGGTACACTTGAAAAGATGATTGGTTTTCAAGCCACTATATATTAAGTATGGTTATAAATCATGGCTCCTAAGAATTATAAATACTTTTTATGTTAAAAAATATATAAATATATATATTGTATGGTTATACATTTTTAAGAATTCATATTAATTTTTATGAAGATAATATGATATAATTTTAAAGGCATAAAATTTCATTTATTAGATATCATTTATAATTTATAAAATTCTAAAAATTACTTAATGTGAGAAGATTTTTAAAAAAAATTATATTTATTATTTCAATAAAGACTTAATATTAAAAGCTAATAGTAAAATTGTATAAAATAGTAAAAAAAATTTTGATAATTATATACCGATAGATTTTGCATCAATCTAATTAGCTAGAGAAATTATGTCACTAAATCCATCACAAAATTACCGTTTTTCTTTGCACGGAATTCTACAAAAATATTAACGACAGATTTTGTCTCGATCTAATTAGCTAATGATATTCTGTCACTATATCTATCACTAAATTTTCATGTTTACTTTATGTAGAAATCTACTAACATTTCCATCCCTAATCCATCACTAAAATTTATTTCAATATAAAATCAAAAATCCTTTGTTATTCTTTAGCTAAAACCTCACTATTTATCTAGGGATTTTTCTCTAGTTAAATTTCTATTGCTAAACTGACATTTTCTTATAATGTAGATAGAAAGATAAATAGAAAGATTGGCAAATTCACAGATAGATAGAAATATAGATAGATAGACATGTAGATAGACAAATAGATAGCCATTTAGATAAACATGTAGATAAGGAGTTATATTGATAGATAGATAGATAAATTGATAAATATTAAATAGACAAATAGAAAGACGAATAGATAGACAAATGATAGACAAAAATATAGACAAAAAGATTGATAGATTTATTGAAAGATAGACCGATAGATAGATAGATTGATAGATTGATAATTGATAAACAATTTAAAGACAAATTGATAGATAGATAAATAGATAGTTAGATAGACAGAGAGATAAATTAACAAATAGATACATAGTGAAATAGATAGATAAATAGATATATAAATAGATAGATATATTTTTTAATAGATAGACAGACAGATAGATAAACATAAAGACAAATAGAAAGACAAATAGATAGACTAACAAATAGATAGATAGTTAGACAGATAGAAAAACAACTAGATAGATAGAAAGATAGATGGATAGACAGAATACTAGATAAATTTTAGGTCAAATAGATAGATAAATAGATAGACAGATAGATTGATTGACAAATATACTAGCACACAGATAGACAGAAAGACAAATAGGCAAGTGGACACATAGACACATAGATAGACAAATAGACTAACAGACAAACAGATAACAAATAGATAGACAATTTTATAAATAGATTGATTGGATAAATTTAAATATGGATTCATAGATAGATAGATAAATGGATATGCTGATAGTTAGATATAAATAGATAGATAGCTGGATAGATAGAAAGATAGACAGATAGATAGATAGATAAATAGATAGATTGATTGATTGATAAATAGATAGATCGACAGATATATAGATAGACAGATAGATAGACAGATAGATTGATAGATATATAGATATAAAAATAGATAAATAGGCAGATAGATAGATATACAAATAAACTGATAGCTAGATAGATAGATAGACTAATAGATAGATAGATTGATTGATAGAGATATGGATACATCATATAGATAGATTTATAAACAAATAGATGTATATACAAATGGTAATATAAATAGATAAACAGAAAGACAAATAGACATATATAAAGATAAACAATTAGACATATATAAGATAGATAGATAGATACACTGAAAGACTAATAGAATAATAGAAGAATAGAAATATAGATAAATTGACTGAAAAACTAATAGATAGATAGATAGACATATAGACATATAGAGAGATACATAGATAGACAAATAGATATAAATACAAACAAAGAGATAGATAAACAAATAGAGAGACAATGGATTATAAGATAGTAAGATAGATTGACAACTAGAATTATAAAGAGATAAAAAGATAGATAGATAGATAAATTGATTGATTTAAAAATAAGAAGATAGATAGATAAACAAACAGACAAAAAGATAAATAGATAGATAGATAGAAAAATAGATAGACTGATAGATAAATAGATAGACTGATAGATAAATAGATAGATTGACAAATAGATAGACAGATAGATAAATAAATTCATTCATGACAATTTGATAGATAGATTGATAGATAGATTTACAAAAAATAAACAAATTATTAGATAGATATGAAAATTAGACAATATACAGCAGATAGATAGAAGATATATAGATAGAAAATAAAATAGATAGATAGATAGAGCGATATAAAGATAGATAGATAGATAGACAAATAAAAAATACAATTTGATAGACAGATTGATAGATAGATTGATAGAAAAAAATGATAGATAGATATATAAATAGATAAATATATAAATAGATAGATAGACAAAAAGGTAGATAGATAAATTGATAGATATATAGATAGATAGATAGAGAGGTAGAAAAATAGATATATAGATAGATAGATAGACAAATAGATTGAAAAATAGATAGATAGAGTGATAGACAAACGAATAGAAAGATTGATAGATAGATAGATAGATTGAAAGATAGATAGAGGGACAGATAAACATATAGATGGATAAATAGATAGAAAGATAAATAGAAGAAATATAGATGGATAGATTGATTAACAGATTGAAAGACATATTATTAGACAGCTTGAAAGATTGTTTGATAGATAGATTGATAGACAGAGATAAACAGATTAATAAATAATAAGATAAATATATAGATATACAAATAGATACAAAGATATACAAAATATTAGATAGATATATAGATAGATATATTGATAAATAGATAAACTGATAGATAGATGAATATGTAGAAAAATTGATTGATAGATTAATAGACATATATAGGCAAATAGATAGATAGATAGATAGAAATCTAGATACAAAAATAGATTGATAGATAGTTAGATAAAAGATATATTGAGAAATATATTGATGGATAGATTGATAGATAAATACACAGATATATAGACCGATAGATAAATAGATATATATATAGACAAAGAGATAAATTGATAGATAGACATATATATAGATAGATAGAATGATAGACATATTTATTGATAGATTGATTGAGATATTGATTGGTATATTGATAGACAAATTGATAGAAAAATAGACAGATTGATAAACATATAGATAAAATATTGGTAGATAAAAATTTAGACAAATACATAGACAAATAAATAGGCAAATAGATAGATTGATAGATAGAAATATTATTAGATAGGTAAATAGACAGACATAGATAGATAGGATAGACATATTAATAATAGATATATAATTGATAGATAGATAGACATATAGATAAACATATAGATAGAAAGAAAGATAGATATATAAATATATTGATTTATTGATAGTTTGTTAGATAAATAGATTGATATATTGATAGATGATAGATATAAAAAAGATAGACATATAAATAAATAGAAAATATACACTTAGAAAGACAGATAAATAGACAAATTGATAGTCAAATTTATAGATAGACAGAAAGATAAATTGATAGGCATATTGATAGACAAATTGATAGCTAGATGGATAGATAGATTGATTGATAAACACATAGATATACAAAAAAATAGATAGGTAGATAGTCTGATAGATTGACATATATAAAACAATAGATTGAGAAAATATAGACATATAGAAAGACAAATAGATCAACAAATATATCGATAGGTCGATAGACTTATAGGTAGACATATAGATATATATATATTGACAGGTACATAGACAGATAGATAAACATTTAGATAGACAAATTTTTAAACAGATAGATAGATAGACAGATAGATAGACAATTAGACATACAGACAGATAGACATAGGCAAATAGATAGCTAGATATATATTTTTCTATCTCTCTACTTGTCTATCTATCTCTTAATTTATATAACTATCTGTATATCAGTATGTCTATATATTTGTCTACCTATCTATATATATCTATCTATTTGTCTATCTATATATCTAGCTACATATCTTTTTTTTCTTTTGTCTATCTATCTATCTATCTATCTATTTGTATATCTATATTTCTATCTTTCAATCTATCTATTTGTTTATCTATATATCTATATATCTTTTTATATGCCAATATGTCTTTCTACCAATATATCTATTTGTATCTATCTGTCTGTCTCTCTGTCTCATTATATCTATCTATCTGTGTAACTATGTAACAATGTGCTATGTGTATATGTATCTATGTGTCTATTGTCTTTATCTTTCTATGTATCTATTCCACATATATATATATATATATAACTATCTATCTTCTATCTTTCTATCTAACTAACTATTTATCTATATGTCAATTTGTCTATCTGTCAACATGTCTATGTTTATATTATCTTTTTGTCTACTTATCTATATGTATATGTATTTATTTGTATATCAGATAGATAGATATATAGAGAAAGAAATAGATAGTTTAGACATAAAGATATATAGATACATAGATAGACAGACAGACAGATAGATAGATAGATATATATGGATAGATAGATAGATTGATTGATTGATAGGCACATAGACAAATAGATAATATATAAATAGATAGATAAACATATCAAAAAACATATAGTAAATAGTTAGATAGACATTTAGATAGATAAATTGATAGACAGATGGATAGATAGATTGATTGATTTATAGATTTATAGATTGATTGATAAATATATTGAAAGATTGATAGAAAGGAAGATTGATAGAAAGGAAGATTGATAGAAAGATAGTTTGACAAATAAATAGACATATAGATAGATATATAGATAGCCTTATAGATAGAATAAACACTAAAATATAGGCAAACATATAGATAGATAGATAGATAGATAAAAGACTGATAGACAAATAGATAAATAGATAATTAATAGATAGATATATTGATTAATTGATGATTGAAAGAAATATTTATAGTTAGACATATAGAAAGATAGAAAAAAAAGATAGACAAATAGATATAGAGAAATATAGACAAATAAATAAACAAGTAGATAGATAAAAAAAATAGATTGATATATAGATAGATAGACAGATAGATAGATAGACAGATAGATAGATAGATAGATAGATAGACATATATAGATTGATTTTATTTATTTTTATTTTATTGATATATAGATAGATAGATTGATAGATGGATAAATAAATAGATAGATATATAGATAAATAGATTGCTAGATAGAAAATAGATAGATAGATAGACATATAAATAAACAAAAAGATAGATTCATAGATAGATAGACAAATATACATAGATTGATACATAGATAGATAGATATTTGATTGATAGATAGACAATTAGATAGATAGATAGATTGACATATTGAAAGACAGATAGATAAACATATAAATAGACATATAGATAGATAGATTGATTGACATATTAATAGGTAGAATAATAGACAGATTGGAAGATAGAAAATAGATAGATAAATAAATAACAAATTAATAGAAAGATAATTAGATAGATAGTTAGACAAATAGATCAACTAAATATTAGATAGGTGCATAAAAAGATAGAGAGAGACAAATTTATATATAGATATAATAGACAGATAGATAATAGAAAGAAAGAAACATAGATAGATAGATATAGATAGAAAGATATGTAGATATTAATATAGATAAATAGATATAAACAAATAGATAGATAATAGATAGACATATAGATATATAGATAGATAAACAGGCAGATAGACAGACAGATAGATAGATAGACAGATATATAGATAGATCATAAGACAAATACTTGATAGATAGATATATATATATAGATAGATAGACAGACAGATAGATAGATAAATAGATAGATAAATAGATAGATAGATATATAGACATATACATAGATAAATAGATAGATAGACCAATAGATAGATAGACTAATAGATAGACTAATAGATAGACAAAAGATAGATAGATACACAAATAGATTGATTGATAGACAAACATTTAGATAGATATATAGATAGACAGATAGATAGACAAATAGATATAGAGATAGATAAACAATAAGATAGACATAGATTATCAAATAAATAGACAGATAAATATTTGACAGAAAGACATACAAATATTTAGAATGATAGAAAGATAGATAGTTAAATAGATAATGAAATAGAAAGATAGATAGACCTACAAATAGATAGATATACAGACAAATAGATAGACATACAAAAACATATACAGATTATATAGATAGACAGACATATAGATAGACAGATAGACAGACAGACAGATAGATAGATATATAAATATATCGATATATTTATATACAGATAGATAGACCAATAGTTAGATAGATCAATAGACGAACATATAGATAGATAAATAGATAGATATATAGATAAATGTATAAACAAACAAGTAGAAAGATAGAGAGATAGACAAAATAATTGAATGAAAATAAAGATAGACAGATTGATATACACATTGATAGACAGATTGATACATAGATTGAGAGATAGATTGATAGATAGATTGATACACAAATTGATAGACATATAAAAAGAGATAGATAGATAGACAAAAAAATAATTAAGAGCATATTTGGTAGATAGATAGATAGACAGATAGATAGACAAAACGATAAACATATAGATAGACCAATAAATAGATAGATACATAGTCATGTAGATAAATAGAAATATAGAAAAGATTAGACAAATAGATAAATAGATAAAAGGATAGATAAATTTATAGACATATAGATAAATAGAGTGATAGAAGAAAGATATATAGATTAAATATAGAAATAGAAAGATTGTTAGATAAACACAATTAATAAATAGATAAATAGACTGATGACAAATAGATATACATAGATATAGATAAACAATAGACAAATAAATAAATAGATATATATACAGAAAGATAGATACATAGATAGACAGACAGATAGACAGACATATATACACATAGATTGATATGTAGATATAGACACAATAGACAGACATATAGACCGATAAATAAATAGAAAGATTGACAGACACAATTAAGACAAATAAATAGATAGACAATGATATATATATATATATATACATATATTTAGATAGATAGATATACATATTTATACACAGACAGATTAATATACAGATAGTCAAACATATAGACAGAAAGATATACAAATATATAATAAATAGATAGCTAGATAGATATATTGGTAGACAAATAGATAGATAGATAGGTAGACAAATAGATAAAAAAATAGATAGATTGATAGATATATAGATAGATAGATAGTTATTTAGTTAGTTAGTTAGACTAAAAGATATAATGATAGATAAGAAAGAGATAGATAGATAGACAGATAGTCAAATAAATAGAAGACAGACAAATAGAAGACAGAATATTATAATATATAATAGATTGTCACACACACACTAAAATAAAAAGCCCAAATAGCTAGTGAAATTTCTAGTTATGTATGATTTTTCTATCATTACAATATAATAATGATAGACTAATGATGGAAATATCTCAAGCTAAAGTCCTCGTCTCAAAATATTAATGAGAAAAAAATTCTAACCGCAAATTTTTTAACGATGAATTTTCCTAGTTAATTATATATATTTCCTTGGTAATTTTAGAAATAAGAATATTAATTAATAATTTTCAATGAATTTGCATAGAAAATTTTTTAGATAAATGAGATAGATTTATATAGAGATTGATAGACTTATTGATAGAAAAATAGATTTTCATATTGATAATATATAGATAGATACACAATTAGATAGATTGATAGATAGACAGAAGAATAGACATATAGATGTATAGATAAAAAGAGATACAAACAAACAGGGAGACATACATATAGACAGACAAATAGATTGATAGATAATAGATAGATAGAACAAATAGATAGATACATAGATAGATAGATATACATACAAATAGAGATAACAAATAGAAAAATATATATACAATAATAGTTTAGACAATGTAGAGACAAACAGATAGATGGATGGATATATAGATAGGTAGACAATTAAATAGACAATAGATAGACAAACATATATATAAATAGATAGAAAGATTGATAAAGGTCGATAGAAAAAGATATAGACACATAGACATATTGTATATAGATAGACAGATAGATGGCAATTAGACAAATAGATAGATAAACTAATATATATACAAATAGATATACAAAAAAGAAAATAGACAGAAGATAGCAAAGATATACATAGATTGATAGAAAGATAGATATTTAGATAAATATATAAGATAGACAAATTGATAGATAGATTTTATAGATATATTTAATAGATAGATTGATAAATAGATTGATAAAAAAGATAGATAGATAGATAGATGAAAAGAAACAATGAAAGATAGATAGATAGATAGACAGATAAGATTACCATATAGAC
>JAREIK010003096.1:0-40029 GCA_029783825.1 Sapria himalayana
TATTATATTTTAAAGGTTATCATCTTTGAAAATGAGATAAAATCACAAAAATAAATTTTTTGTTATTTTATTGTTTATATAAACCTATAAACTACTAAATGCCTAAATGCTTAAATCATTAAACTCCTAGACCCCAAAACCCCAAAACCCTTAAATACTTAAACCTTTAAACCAACTTTAAAGGTTTAAGTATTTATAATAATATATAAATATCTATCAATAAATAATTGTTTATTAATTTATTTTTTTATAATTGTTATATTTATATTTATATTAAGGTTATTAATATCTATAAATAAATTGTTTATTTTTAATTTACATGATATATAATTATTAAGTTTCTTATAACTAAATATTGTATTCACATTTGAAAAAATTTAAAATTTTTTATATTATAAAGGTTATAACCTTCAAAATTGATAAAAAATTTGAAAATTTTTTTTTTGTTATTTCATTATTTAAATAAAACATATAAACTACTAAATGTCTAAACACGTAAATCACTAAACTCCTAAACTCCTAAATACTTTAACTATTAAACTGGTATACCCTAAATAATTAATCATAAATCTCATTTTTATTTGTATTCATTATAATTTCAATATTCATTTTAATTATTTATTAGTTTATTTTTATAGAAATATTAATTGCAAAATAAAATTATGAATGAGACAAATATAATTTATTTTCATCAAAAAAATTTATAAGCTTATAAAAAGAATCAAAAATTTAAAAATAAAAAATTATTATTTAGTAATATATTTTACTTTAATTTTGAATCATTTTAGGTTTTGCAAATATATTTTATTTAATATCTATCTTATTAATAATAGTTTATTAATCTATTTTATGATCAGTATTATAATACTGATCATAAAAATTATTTATATTGAATATACATGATATTTAATTTGTATGATTATTATAATTAAATATTGTATTAACATTTGAAAAAAAATTAAAAATTATAATATTTTCAATGGTTATAACCTTGAAAATAAGAAAAAATCATAAAAATAATTTTTTTGTTATTTAATTATTTAAATAAAACCTAAAAACCACAAAATACCTAAATACTTAAATTACTAAACACCTAAACCCTGATACTGCTGCACCACACACATAGTGACGGACCATGGTACACGCGTGCACATATTCTTGTCGCTTTTGATGTAGCATTTAGAGGGGCCAACAAATCCTGGAAGCAGCTAGAAGTATGGGTCACTAGCTTGTAGAGGGCCCAACTAGCAAGCCAGGATGATAACATTCAGACAATAGACGAGATCGAGCAAAGTGGTCGGGAGTAAACCCAAGAGTAGCTAGGAGTGGGTCCCACTATCCCTATCAGGCAGCATAGAGGGCCACCCAATCGCCACCCAACAGGAGTAGCGGGTAATCCATGATTAATTGGAGAGCCAGAAAAATCCGAAGCATCACCAAGCATGGCCAATAAGCAATGTAGTCCAGACCAGCCACACGGGAGCGAAAGATTCAAACTTGTAGTTTATGTTTGTAGTCTTATTTATATTTTGGACTTGTATGCACCATGTACTGTAGGATGGATCATGACATACTCACACAAACAATCTTGTCTGTTCTCTATGTAGCATGCAATGGGGAAACTAGACCCATGAGTATCTCTAGGTGGGGCCCACTTATGCATTTTGTAAATACACATTTGGCAATGCTACACTCCTGGGAGCAAAAGACCCATCTTTATAGCATTTTGTAATTTACTTGTACTCTAGCTTGGTTGTACGCATAGATAATTAGACTATGAGATGGACCTCATCACACATGCACACCGATGCATGCATATTTTTTGATAATTTGTCGGTGCAACATACAGCCACTTCTTGGAGCTCGAGGAGGAAGCATTCTAACCCAAAAGATACTCTTTGAGGATCATTGGAGCAAAAGAATGTGGAATTCAGAGGTCAGAATGAATTGACAAAGTGCCGTAGATATGGACTTGTGGATTTATGGGTATTCAGTTTTACATGTATTCCATTGCATAGCAATGACATAGGCAAACGCTTGATGCTGCATGTCACACACATGCACAATCTTATATTTGCATAGTTTTAATATGGTGCATCATTCAGGTTCCTCCAAAAGGCTTGGACAAATCCAAATGGAAAGGATACAGTGCGCATAATGACTCAAACACTAGAGGTAGAATATTATGAGTCAGAAAATTTACAAGTTACCTCATAAAATGTTTTCAAGAAACGAGACAAAATTTTGGCGTTTGTTCAGTCTCTCTCTGTTGGAACGTTTGAACCAAACTTCTTCAAAAAACCATTTGTCTTTGTCCTCTAACTTATCAAATTATTTTTGATATTTTATATCAGTTTGTAGCATCAAATAAGTTGAATTTAATCTTGTAGGATAATATAATTGCAATGAAGATCCATATGTCAAGTTTGCTATTTCAACACATAACTTAAACATATCAAATATTTTAGGACTACTCCGCTTATATTTCACCACACCTTTAATTTTTTGAATAGTACTCTCAACTACTACAATGCCATCACTGACAATTAAGTTTAGGATATGAACACAACATCTCATATGAAAATGCTCACCTCTAAAAGGTATAACACTTTTCTTTCACAAACCTTTTTTTCAATTGTTCAACCGCAACATAATTATTTGATGCATTGTCAACAGTAATGCACATCAACTTTCTCAAACCCCATTCATTAATTCAAAACTCAATAGCATTTTTAATATTAAAACCAAAATTACTTTTAATTACACAAAAGTTCAATAGCCTTTTATGCATATTCCTTTGAGAATCAATGAAATGAACAATCAAACATATATAAGACAAATTTTTAATGCTAATCCAATTGTCTGTAGTCAATGAAACTCTACAACAATGAGATCATATGCTATCAAATAATTTCTTCTTTTCCTTCACAAACAAAGAAAAACAATTTCTCAATATAGAGTGCCTAGATGGAATTTTTAATTGAGGCACACTAACTTCACAAAATTCCTTAAACTCATCCCTCTCAACAAAACAAAAATACAATTCATCTTTTAAGATCATTTTCACCAAAGCCTCCCTAAGTAGTTGTTGATCAAATTTCCAAAAATGTTAATTAGTTATCCTATAAACTAGTACCTCTAGTGAAACTCAAAAAATTTTGTGACTTGTCTTTACCTATGTGAGCTTTTATTAATTCTTTTTTGTGTGGAAATTTCTTACAAGTCTCTCTCAAGTATTTCCATAAACCCGAAGTACCTTGATCACTTTTTGCTAATTATTCTTTACTAGACCATGTACAAGCTGTCATATGATTCATTTCCCTCTGAATCAACTAATATCTCATAAGTTTCCCAAACAGCAGACTTATACTTTTTATGAGCTTGAGGTTCATATGTACCTTGACTTTATTTTACAATTGGAATTGAAGAACCTGTCATAACAATAGGAGGGTTCTTGAAAGGATGATGATTGGATTTACCAGTACTTTGATCATTTGAGATGTGATCATCTTCAATTTATTGTTTTTTTCGTTTACCACTGGATTGTGCCATCTGCATTGCCATTAATTAATATGATATGTTAAGCATAAATACATATAAATATTTCCAACAAGTAAGCACTATAAAACTTAATGTAACACATTCAGCCCACTCATTTGGCCCAACCACAACACCACAACCGATTCTCAACAAAACTGACTGAGACACATAATAATAATTATTGATAACTCAGTTCTCATCAGAAAAACAAACAAAAAGGCTGGTGGCATCTGAGACACGGTGGAGGCAACCAGAAGTGCGATGGACAAGGGCTGGATCTAATTGAACACGGCTGGAACGGCGTGAGGTGGCTTGGAACTCGTCGGAACAGCAATAAGTGCATCGGAATTGGATGGGCAGTAGCGAAATTAGTGGCATCTTCATGTTATATATATATATTTCTGCTTCTAGTATCAATCTTTTAGGATGGGATGGTTCTCGGGATGGTTCTCGGGATGGTTATTGCTTAAGATCCGGAACTGTCCCAAAAGAAAAAATACTTGACAAAATGGGATGGTATAAGTCAAAGTCAATGGATTTTTCTTAGTCCTGATTCTTTCAGGACAAGACTTCGGGTCGGGTCGCGAATCTCTGAGTCCCATGAGCAGCCCTACTAAATGCATAAAATGTTAAATTAGTAAACTCCTAAACCCCGTAATGCCGAAATACATAAACCATTAAACCGCTAAATAGTACTAATACTTAATAAATCTATTTTTTATTGCTATTTATTATATTTTTAAATATTCATTTTAATTATTTATTAGTGTATTTATTTAAAAATATTTATTACAAAATAAATTATGAGTGGGACAAATATAATTTAAAAAATATATTATTTATCAAATAAAAATATATGCTTATATAAGAAGTATAAATTTAAAAATAAAAAATTATTATCAAATAATATAAGTTACATTAATTTTGAATCAATTTGGATTTTGTAAATATTTTTTAATTAATATCTATCTTAATATTAATTGTTTATAAATTTATAATATCTATTATAAATTTATTATGTTTATTATAATATCTATTATAAATTTATAATATTTTATTAATAGATATTATTATAATATCTATTAATAAAATTTTTTATATTGAGTTTAAATTATATATAATTATTAAGTTTATTATTACTGAATATTATATTCACATTAAAAAAAATTAAAAATTATTATAATCTCAAAATTTATAACCTTCAAAAATTAAAAAAAATCAAAAAATTAAATTTTTTATTTTTTCATTCTTTAAATAAAAACTATAAATCACTAAAGGCCTAAACACTTAAATCACTAAACTCCTAGACACCAAAATACTTAAACCATTAAACTAGTATATCTTGAATAATAAATAATAAATCTCTATTTTATTTGTATTCATTATAGTTTTATATATTCATTTTAATTATTTATTAGTTTATTTTTATATAATTATAAATTAAAAAAAATTATGAGGAAGACAAATATAATTTAAATAATTTACTTTTAATAAAAAAAATTTAAACTTATAAAAAGAAGCAAAACATCAAATAAATTATTATTTAGTAATATATTTTAATTTGATTTTGAATAAATTTATGTTTTGCAAATATATTTTAAATAAACTCTTTCTTATTAATAATAGTTTATTAATTTATTTTTTGATCATTAATATAATATTTATCAATATAATTGTTTATATTGTATTTACATGATATATAATTATTACGATTATCATAACTAAATATAGTATTCACATATAAAAAAATTTAAAAATTGTTATATTTTCAATGGTTATAACCTTCAAAAATCATAAAAAATAACAAAAATAAATTTTTTGTTATATCATTGTTTAAATAAAACATATAAACCATTAAATGCCTAAACACATAAATCTCTAAAATCCTAAACCCCTAAGCCCCTAAATACTTATACCTTTAAACTCGTAAACCTTAAAAATAATTTAAATAATATATTGAAATATTAATTACAAAATAAATTATGAGTGATACAAATATAATTTAAATAATTTATTTTTCATCAAATAAATATAAACGCTTATAAAAAGAAGCAAAAACTTAAAAACAAAAATTATTATTTAGTAATAAATTTTACATTATTTTTGAATCATTTTAGGTTTTTTAATTATATTTTAATTTATATCTATAATATTAATAATAGCATATTAATTTATTTTTTGATTATTGATATCGTATCTATCAATAAAATTGTTTATATTTAGTTTGTATTATATATAATTAATATGATTATTATTACTAAATATTGTATTCACATTTTTAAAAAAATTTAAAATTATTATATTTTCAAAGGTTCTACCTTTGAAAATGTGAAAAAATATCAAAAATATTTTTATTGTTATTTCATTGTTTAAATAAAACCTATAAACCACTAAATGCCTAAAAACATAAATCACTAAAATCTTAAATGATAAAACCTCTAAATACTTAAACCATTAAACTGGTAAACATTAATAATAATTCATAAATCTCATTTTAATTTTTATTCAGAATAATTTTAAATTTTTATTTTAATTATTTATTAGTTTATTTTTATAGAAATATTAATTACAAAATAAATTATTAGTGAGACAGATCTAATTTAAATTAAAAAAGTATCCCTAAATAATAAATAATAAATCTCATTTTTTACATTATAATTTAAATTATTCATTTAAATTATTTATTTATTTATTTATTTATAAATATTAATTACAAAATAAATTGAGCCAGACAAAAATAATTTATATAAACTATTTTTCATTAAAAAATTATAAATAACAATTTTAAAAGAAAAAATTTTTCAAAATAATAAATTATTATATAGTAATATATTTTGCTTTGCTTCTAAATCATTTTAGGTTTTATAATTATATTATAATTGATATATATCTTACTAATAATAGATTATTAATTTATTTTTTGGTCATCATTAGAATATTTATCAATAAAATTCTTTATAGTGAATTTACATGATATATAATTTTAAAGATTATTATAACTAAATATTATATTTACACTTGAAAATAATTTAAAAATTATTATATTTTTAAAGGTTATCATCTTTGAAAATGAGATAAAATCACAAAAATAATTTTTTTGTTATTTTATTGTTTATATAAAACCTATAAACTACTAAATGCCTAAATGCTTAAATCATTAAACTCCTAGACCCCAAAACCCTTAAATACTTAAACATTTAAACCATGTTTAAAGATTTAAGTATTTATAAATAATATATAAATATCTATCAATAAATAATAGTTTATTAATTTATTTTTTGATCATTATTATATTTATATTTATATTTAGTTTATTAATATCTATCAATAAAATTGTTTATTTTTAATTTACATGATATATAATTATTAAGTTTATTATAACTAAATATTGTATTCACATTTGAAAAAAATTTAAAAATTATTATATTTATAAAGGTTATAACCTTCAAAATTGATAAAAAATTTTGAAAAATAATTTTTTTGTTATTTCATTATTTAAATAAAACAAATAAACTACTAAATGCCTAGACACTTAAATCACTAAACTACTAAATGCCTAGACACTTAAATCACTAAACTACTAAACTCCTAAATACTTAAACCATTAAACCAGTATACCCTAAATAATTAATAATAAATCTCATTTTTATTTGTATTCATTATAATTTTAATATTCATTTTAATTATTTATTAATTTATTTTTATAGAAATATTAATTGCAAAATAAAATTATGAATGAGACAAATATAATTTAAATAATTTATCTTCATCAAAAAAATTAATAAGATTATAAAAATAATAAAAAAATTTAAAAATAAAAAATTATTATTTAGTAAGATATTTTAATTTCATTTTGAATCATTTTATGCTTTGCAAATATATTTTAATTAATATCTATCTTATTAATAATAGTTTATTAATCTATTTTATGATCAGTATTATAATATCGATCAATAAAATTATTTATATTGAATTTACATCATATTTTATTTTTATGATTATTATAATTAAATATTGTATTACCATTTGAAAAAAAATTAAAAATTATAATATTATAAATGGTTATAACCTTGAAAATGAGAAAATATCATAAAAATATTTTTTTTTGTTATTTAATTATTTAAATAAAACCTATAAAACATAAAATACCTAAATACTTAAATTACTAAACTCTTTAACCCTGATACTGCTGCACCACACACACATAGCGATGGACCACAATGCACACGTGCACATATTCTTGTCCATTTTGGTGTAGCATTTAGAAGGGCCAGCAAGTCCTAGAAGTAGCCAGAAGTGTGGGCCACCAGCTTGTAGAGGGCCCCGCTAGCAAGCCGGGATGATAACATTCAGACAACTGATGAGACCGAGCAAATTGGTATGAAGTAAACCCAGGAGTAGCTAGGTGTGGATCCCACTAGCCCTAAATTGCAGCATAGAGGGCCACCCAACCATCGCTCAACGGGAGTAGTGGGTAATCCGTGATTAATTGGAGAGCCGGCAAAATCCGAACCATCACCAAGCAGGGCCAGCATGCAATGGAGTCCAGACCAGCCACACGGGAGGCAAAGATTCAAACATGTAGTTTATGTTGTTGTCTTATTTGTATTTTGGACTTTGTATGCACCATGTACTTGTAGAGACAGATCATGACATATTCACACACACAATCTTGTTTGTTCTCTATGTAGCATGCAATGAGGGCAACTGGACCCATGAGTATCTCTAAGTGGGGCCCACTAATGCATTTTGTAAATACACATTAAGCGATGCTACTCTCCCGGGAGCAGAAGACCCATCTTTATAGATTTTGTAATTTTACTTGTATTCTAGCTTGGTTGTACGCATAGATAATTAGACTATGAGATGGACCTCATCACACATGCACACCGATGCATGCATAATTTTTGATATTTTGTCGGTGCAACATACGGCCACATCTTGGAGCTTGAGGAGGAAGCATTCTAACCCAAGATATACTATTTTGAGGATCTTTGGAGCAAAAGAATGTGGAATGGAGAGGTGAGAATGAATTGACAAAGTGCCATAGAGATATTCATACCCAAGATATACAGTTTTACATGTATTTCATTGCATAGCAATTACATAGGCAAACGTTTGATGTTGCATGTCACACACATGCACAATCATATATTTGCATAGTTTTAATATGGTGCACCATTCAGGTTCCTCCAAAAGGCTTTGAAAAATCCGAATGGAAAGGACGCAGTGTGCATAATTACTCAATGCCAACTCTGAAGTCCAGTAATGCAAGGTGATTTTAGTTGTATTCGTACACTTCGAATTATTAGGGATTATGTTTTTATATGTATTTTATGCATAGAATCATTAAAGTGCATAGGATTTGGTGTGATGGCCTAAATTAGTCAGCTTTTTAGTCTCTTGTCAGTTGTGTGCCTAAATGATAAATAAAGTGTGTATTTCCAAAAAAAAACAAAAAAAAAAACCATAAACCCTAACCTTTAAATCCTAAACCTTAAACAATAAACCATAAGCCTGATCCATGAACCCTAAATCCAAAATCTCATGTTTTGCACTTTTATAATCATATGACTAAGTATTAAATTTAAATAGAAATTCACAACTTTTAAGAATGTCATAGATTTATATTTTTGTATATGTAATACAATGTCATGACTCAAGGGGTGAGTTATGGATTTAGTCTATTTCTTGATTTAGATTATTGTAGCATTAGCAATGGTCATGATTGTATATTTTGTCTCTAGAACACAAAATCATATCGATGAGAATATGCCATAACTTGTGTCTCTCTATTGAAGATATTGTTATGGCACTAAGAATGATCATGAATACATATTTAATCACTATAATTCTGGGTAACAGTATTGGATATGACCATCGCTTGTGCATTTTATCTTTACATAGACATGCCAATATAATAAATTTTTTGATTCTGATTCAAAGAGAGCCCATACTTCTTGCCCTGCTCAAACCACCCCGAGGCTAGTTTGTTCTAATAGCCTACAAGGTGGTTATTTTTTTAGAGGTGAACTATGTTTTAAAAAAATTGCTTTAAGTGTGTGCTTGAGAGATATTTTATAAGAAATTACAATAATCAATATAAATAGAATCCTCAACAACTAGCTATTTCAATAGATAGGGGTACAACTTTGGTTTAGTCTGTTAGCGTACATGAGTCAATTTACCTTTGATAGCCGAGTGATTCAACATCAAATATGATGAGACATAATAGATATAAAGTAAAAGCTTATATTATTTTGGTTAGAGCTTTAGCAATCATTCTAGAGTTGAGAGAGGAACAATTTAAATTATTCAGTAAAATTTTAAATATTTATTAGTTTATTTTTATAGAAATATTAATTACAAAATAAATTATTAGTGATACAGATCTAATTTAAATTAAACTGGTATACCCTAAATAATAAATAATAAATCTCATTTTTTTTAAATATAATTTTAAATGTTCATTTTAATTATTTATTAGTTTATTTTTATATAAATATTAATTAAAAAATAAATTATGAGTTAGACCAATATAATTTATGTAAATTATTCTTAATCAAAATAATATATATAAAATTTTTAAAATAAAAAAAATAACAAAACAATAAATTATTATATAGTAATATATTTTGGTTTGCTTATAAATCATTTTATGTTTTGTAATTATATTTTAATTGATATCTATCTTATTAATAATAGATTATTAATTTATTTTTTGATCATTATTAGAATATTAATCAATAAAATTGTTTATATTGAATTTATATGATATATAAATATAATGATTATTATAACTAAATATTGAATTCGCTTTTGAAATAAACATTAAAAATTACTTTATTTTCAATGGTTATAACCTTTGAAAATATCAAAAAATAATATAAATAAATTTTTTGTAATTTTATTTTTTAAATAAAACTTATATACCACTAAATGCATACGCGATTAATCAGTATACTCCTAATCCTCGTAATACCTAAATACATAATCCATTAAACCACTATATAATACATAATAATTAATAAATATAATTTTTATTTCTATTTATTATAATTTTAAATATTCATTTAATTATTTTTAGTTTATTTTTATAGAAATATTTATTACAAAATAAATTATGACTAAAACAAATATAATTTAAAAAATTTATTTTTAATCAAAAAATATATATACAATTATAAAAGAAGTAAAATATAAAAATTAAAAATTATTATTCAATAATATATTATACTTTAATTTTGAATCAAATTGGGTTTTGTAAATATTTTTTAATTAATATCTATCTTATTATTAATAGTTTATTAATTTAATTTTTGATCATTATTATATTAACTATGAATAAAATTATTTATATTGAATTTATATGATCTATGATTATTAATAATATTATAACTACATATTGTATTCACATTTCATAAAATTTTAAATCTCAAAACCATTAAACTGGTATACATCAATAAAAAATCATAACTCGCATTTTAATTTTATTCAGTATAATATTAAATTTTTATTTTAATTATTTATTGGTTTATTTTTATAAAAATATTAATTACAAAATAAATTATTAGAGAGGTAGATATAATTTAAATAATTTATATTTCATCAAAAATATATAAGCTAATAAAAATAGGCACAATTTTAAAAACAAAAATATATTATTTAGTAAAATATTTTATTTTGATTTTGTATCATTTTAGATTTTGCATTTATATTTTAATTTATATCATTCTTTTTAATAATAGTTTATTTATTATTTATTGATCATTATTATAATATCTATTAATAAAATTATTTATATTGAGTTTACATTATATATAATTATTAAGATTATTATAACTAAATATTATATTCACATTTAAAAAAAATTAAAATTTATATTATTTTCAAAGGTTATAACCTTCAAAAATTAAAAAAAAAACATTAAATTTTTTTTTCATTCTTTAAATAAAAACTATAAATCAGTAAAGGCATAAACACTTAATTCACTAAACCCTAAAACACCTAGATAGCTAAACCATTAAAACTGTATATCCTGAATAATAAATAATAAATCTCACTTTTATTTGTATTCATTATAAATTTAAATATTCATTTTAATTATTTTTTAGTTTATTTTTATAGAATTATAAATTACAAAATATATTATGAAGAAGACAAATATAATTTAAATAATATACTTTTAAGAAACAAAATATAAACTTATAAAAACAAGAAAAACATCAAAAACATTTTTATTTAGTAATTTATTTTACTTTGATTTTTAATAAATTTAGGTTTTGCAAATATATTTTAAATAATATCTTTCTTATTTATAATTGTTTATTAATTAATTTTTTTATCATTAATATAATATCTATCAATATAATTATTTATATTGAATTTATATGATATATAATTATTATTATTATCATAACTAAATATAGTATTTACATTTAAAATATTTTAAAAATTGTTATATTTTCAAAGGTTATAACCTTCAAAAATGAGAAAAAATAACAAAAAATAAATTTTTTGTTATATCATTCTTTAAATATAACTTATAAACCATTAAATACCTAAACACATAAATCTCTAAACTCCTAAACTCTGAAGCCCCTAAATACTTAAACATTTAAACGCGTAAACCTTAAATATAATTTAAATAATTTATTGAAATATTAATTACAATATATATTTTGAGTGATAAAAATATAATTTAAATAATTTATTTTTTATCATAAAAATATATAATGTTATTTATTATCATAAAAATACTAAACTCCTAAACCACAAAACACCTAAATACTTAAACCATTAAACCTGTATATCTTGAAAAATAAATAATAAATCTCAATTTTATTTGTATTCATTATAATTTTAAATATTCATTTTAATTATTTATTAGTTTATTATTATAGTAACATAAATTACAAAATAAATTATGAGTAAGACAAATATAATTTAAATAATTTATTATAATATTAATTACAAAATAAATTATGAATGATACAAATTTAATTTAAATAATTTATTTTTCATCAAAAAAAATATATAAGATTATAAAAAGGAGAAAAAACTAAAAAAAAATTATTATTTAGTAATAAATTTTACTTTTATTTTGAATAATTTTAGGTTTTGCAATTATATTTTAATTTATATCTATCATATTAATAATAGTATATTAATTTATATTTTGATAATTGATTTAATATCTCTCAATAAAATTCTTTATATTTTGTTTAGATTATATATAATTATAATGATTATTATTACAAAATATTGTATTTACATTTTTAAAAAATTTTAAAATTATTATATTTTCAAAGGTTATAACCTTTGAAATTGTGAGAAAATATCAAAAATAATTTTTTCTTATTTCATTATTTAAATAAATCATATAAACCATTAAATGCCTAAACACTTAAATCAATAACTCCAAATCTCTAAATCCCTAAAAAGATAATCCTTTTAAACTAGTATACCCTAAATAATAAATAATAAATCTCAATATTATTTTTTTCATTATAATTTAAAATATTCATTTTAATTATTTATTCGTTTATTTTTATTAAATATTAATAACAATATAAATTATGAGTTAGATAAATATAATTTATACAAATTATTTTTGATCAAAAAATATAGACAAACTTATAAAAAGAAGAAAAAATTTCAAAATAAAAATTTATTATATAGTAATATATTTTGCTTTCTTTCTGAATCATTTTAGGTTTTGTAATTATATTTTAATTGATATCTATCTTATTAATTAAAGATTATTAATTTATTTTTTGATTATTATTAGAATATTTATCAATAAAATTATTTATATTGAATTTATATGATATATAAATATAATGATTATTATAACTAAATATTATATTCACTTTTGAAAAAAATTCAAAATAAAAATAAATTTTATGTTATTTTATTTTTAAAATAAAACCTATAAACCACTAAATGCATACACAATTAATTAGTAAACTACTAAACCCCGTAATACCTAAATACATAAACCATTAAAATGCTATATAATACATAATAACTAATAAATTTAATTTTTATTTCTATTTATTATAATTTTAAATATTCATTTTAATTATTTATTAGTTTATTTTTATAGAAATATTTATTACAAAATAAATTATGAGTGCGACAAATATAATTTAAATAATTTATTTATAATCAAAAAATATATATACTCTTATAAAAGAAGTATAATTTATATCATTCTTATAAATACAAGTTTATTAATTTATTTATTGATCATTATTATAATATCTATCAATAAAATTGTTTATATTGAATTTATATGATATATAAATATTAATATTATTATAACTAAATATCTATTCACATTTCAGAAAATCTTAAATTTTATTATATTTTCAGAGGTTATAACCTGTGAAAATAAGAAAATATTACAAGTTTTTTTTGTTATTTTATTGTTTAAATAAAACATATAAAATACTAAATGTCTAAAACATAAATCTCTAATCTCCTAAATGTCAAAACGATTAAACTGATACACATTAATAATAAATCATAAATCTCATTTTAATTTTTATTCAGTATAATTTTAAATTTTTATTTTAATTATTTATCAGTTTATTTTTATAGAAATATTAATTATAAAATAAATTATTAGTGAGACAGATCTAATTTAAATTAAAATGGTATACCCTAAATAATAAAGAATAAATCTTATTTTTTTTATAATTTTAAATATTCATTTTAATTATTTATTTGTTTATTTTATTATGAATATTAATTACAAAATAAATTATGAGTTAGACAAATATAATTTATATAAATTATTTTTCATCAAAAAAAATATAGATAAACTTATTAAAAGAAAACAATATTAAAAATAAAAAATTATTATATAGTAATATAATTTGCTTTGCTTCTGAATCATTATAGGTTTTGTAATTATTTTTTATTTGATATCTATCTTATTAATTATAGATTTTTAATTTATTTTTTGATCATTATTAGAATATTTTTCAATAAAAATGTTTATATTGAAATTATTTGATATATAAATATAAATATTATTATAAATAAATATAGTATTCACTTTTGAAAAAAATTTTAAAATTATTATATTTTCAAAGATTATAACATTTGAAAATGTCAAAAAATAAAAAAAAATTATTTTTTTTGTTATTTCATTGTTTAAATAATATACGTATTCACAACTAAATGTCTAAGCACTTAAATCACTAAATTACAAAATTTCGATACTCCTATATAGATAATCCTTTAAATCGGTATACCCTAAATAATAATTAATAAATCTCATTTTTATTTGTTTTCATTATAATTAAAAAAATTAATTTTGATTGTTTAGTTTTTTATTATATATATATATATATTAATTATAAAATAAATTATGAGTTAAAATATAATTTATTAAAAATATTTTTCATCAAAAAATAGATAAGCTTATAAAAATCATAAAAATTTTAAAACTAATAATTATAATTTAGTGATATATTTTGGTTTGCTTTTGAATCATTTTATGTTTTGATATTATATTTTAAGAAATATCAATCTTATTCATAATTGATTTTTAATTTATTTTTTGATAATTTTTAGAATATCTATCAATAAAATTATTTATATTGAATTTATATGATATATAATTTTTATGATTATTATAAATATATATTGTATTCACTCTTGAAAAGAAATTTAAAAATTATTATATTTTCAAAGGTTATAACCTAAAAAAATGAGAAAAATAATAAAAATAAATTTTTTGTTATTTTATTTTTAAAATAAAACCAATACATCATTAAATGCTTACTTACTTAAATCATTAAGCTCATAGACCCCGAAACCCCTAAATACATAATCCTTTTAACAGCTATATACTACTTAATAAATAATAAATCTAATTTTTATTTCTATTTATTATAATTTTAAATATTAATTTTAATTATTTATAGTTTAATTTTATAGAAATATAAATTACAAAATAAATTTTTAGTGAGACAATATTATTTTAATAATTTATTTAAAATCAAAAAATAAATATAAGCTTATAAAAAGAAGTAAAAATTTAAAAACAAAAAATTATCATTTAGTAATATATTTTACTTTGATTTTGAATCATTATAGGTTTTGCATTTATATTTTAATTGTTATCAATCTTATTAATAATAGTTTATTAATTTATTTTTTGATCATTATTATAATATCTTTCAATAAAATTACTTATATGGAATTTAAATGTCTTATAATTATTAAGATTATTATAACTAAATATTATATTTACATTTGAAAAAAATTTAAATATTATTATAATTTCAAAGGTTATAAACTTCAAAAATGATAAAAAATCACAAAAAATAATTTTTTTATTATTTTATTATTTTATTATTTAAATAAAACTTATAAACCACTAAATGCCTAATCATTTAAATATCTAAACATTTTAACCCGAAAACCCCCTAAATACACAAACCATTAAACCTATATAATCTAAATAATAAATAATAAATCTCATTTTTATTTGTATTAATTATAATTTTAAATATTCATTTTAATTATTTTTTAGTTTATTTTTATAGAAATATTAATTACAAAATAAATAATGAGTGAGACATATAATTTAAATATATTATATTTTATGAAAAAAAATAAGCTTATAAAAATAAACAAAATTTCAAAAATTTAAAATTTTATTTAGTAATATAATTTACTTTGATTTTGAATTATTTTGGGTTCTGTAAATATATTTTAATTAATACCTATCTTATTAATTATAGTTTATTAATTTATTTTTCGATCATTATAATAATATATATTAATAAAATTTTTTATATTAAATTTACATCAAATATAATTATTAAGATTATTATAACTATTCATATTATAGAAAGTTTAAAAAATTATTATATTTTCAAAGGTTATAACCTTTGAAAATCATGAAAATTCATAAAAATAAATTTTTTGTTATTTCATCGATTAAATAAAACCTATAAACTCCTTAACACCAATACCACAAAAAACTTAAACCATTAAATAGGAATACCCTAAATAATAAATCATATATCTCTTTTTTAATAGTATTCATTATAATTTTAAATATTCATTTTAATTAATTATCAATTTATTTTTATAGAAATATTAATTACAAAATAAATTATTAGTGAGAAAGATATAATTTAAATAATTTATTTTTCATCAAAAAAAATATATGCTTATAAAATGAGGCAAAATTTTTAAAATAAAAAATTATTATTTAGTAATATATCTTATTTTGATTTTGAATCATTTTAGATCCTACAATTATATTTTAATTTATATCATTCTTATTAATACTAGTTTATTAATTTATTTATTGATCATTATTATAATATCTATTAATAAAATTATTTATATTTAGTTTACATTATATATAATTATTAAGATTATTATAACTAAATATTATATTCACATTTAAAAAAATTTAAAATTATTATATTTTCAAAGTTTACAACCTTCAAAATTAAAAAAATTCAAAAAATTAAATTTTTTGTTTTTTAATTCTTTAGATAATAACTATAAATCACTAATGGTGTAAACACCTAAATACTTAAACCATTAAACCGGAATATCCTGAATAATAAATAATAAATCTCACTTTTATTTGTATTCATTATAATTTTAAATAATTATTTTAATTATTTATTAGTTTATTATTATAGAATTATAAATTACAAAAAAAATTATGAGTAAGACAAATTAATTTAAATAATTTATTTATAATAACAATAAAATAAATTTATAAAAAAGCAAAACATTAAAAAAATTTTTATTAAGTAATATATTTTACTTTGATTTTGAATAAATTTAGATTTTGCAATTATATTTTAAATAATATCTATCTTATTAATAAGAGTTTATTAATTTATTTATTAATCATTATTATAATATCTAGCAATGTGATTATTTATATTGAATTTAAATGACTTATATTTATGAAGATTATTATGAATAAATATTATATTTACATTTGAAAAAAATATAAAAATTATTATTTTTTCAAAGGATATAACCTTTAAAAATTAGAAAAAATAAAAAAAATAAATTTTATGTTATATCATTGTTTAAATAAAAGTTATAAACATCTAAATCCCTAAACACTTAAATCTCTAAACTCCTTAACATAAAAGCCCCTAAATACTTAAATCTTTAAACTCGTAAACCTTAATTATAATTTAAATAATTTATTAAAGTATTAATTACAAAATAAATTATGAGTTATACAAATTTAATTTAAATAATTTATTTTCCATCAGAAAAAATATATAAGCTTATAAAAAGAACAAAAACAAACGAAACAAAAATTATTATTTAGTAATAAATTTTACTTTGATTTTGAATAATTTTAGGTTTTGCAATTATATTTTAATTTATATCTATCATATTAATAATAGCATATTAATTTATTTTTTGATAATTGATTTAGTATCTATCAAAAAAATTATTTATATTTTGTTTATATTATATATAATTATAATGATTATTTTTTCAAAATATTGTATTTACATTTTTAAATAATTTTGAAATTATTGTATTTTCAAAGGTGAGAAAATATCAAAAATAATTTTGTTGTTATTTCATTGTTTAAATAAATCCTATAAACCACTAAATGCCTAAACACTTAAATCAAAAACTCCTAAATCTCTAAAATCCTAAAAGGATAATCCTTTTAAACTAGTATACCCTAAATAATAAATAATAAATCTCAATATTATTATTTTCATTATAATTTAAAAATTCATTTTAATTATTTATTCGTTTATTTTTATATAAATATTTATCACAAAATAAATTATTAGTACGACAAATATAATTTAAAAAATATATATGCTTATAAAAGAAGTAAAAATTTAAAAATTAAAAATTGTTATACAGAAATATATTTTATTATAATTTTGAATCAATTTATGTTTTGTAATTATTTTTTAATTAATATCTATCTTAATATCAATAGTTTATAAATTTAATTTTGATCATTATTATAATATATATCAATAAAAATATTTATATTTAATTGATATGATATATAATTATTAATATTATTATAACTAAGTATTGTATTCACATTTCAATTATTTTTTTTTATTATTATATTTTCAAAGGTTATAACCTATGAAAATGATAAAAAAATTATAGAAATTTTGTTTCATATTTTATTTTTTTAAATAAAACGTATAGACCACTAAAAGCTTAAAAACATTAATCACTAAAATCCTAAATGAAAAAACCTCTAAATACTTAATCTATTAAACTGGTATACAACAATAATAAATCATAAATCTCATTTAAAATTTTTTTCAGTATAATTTTAAATTTTTATTTTAAATAATTATCAGTTTATTTTTATAGAAATATTAATTACAAAATAAATTATTAGTGAGAAAAATCTAATTTAAATTAAACCGGTATCTCAAAATAATAATTAATAAATAATAAATCTCATTTTTTTAATTTAATTTTAAATATTTATTTTAATTATTGATTTGTTTATTTTTATAAATATATTAATTATAGAATAAATTGAGTTAAACAATTATAATGTATATAAAGTATTTTTCATAAAAAAAAATATAAAAACTTTTTAAAAGAAAAAAAAATTTAAAACAAAAAATTATTATATAGTAATATATTTTGCTTTGCTTCTGAATCATTTTAGGTTTTGTAATTATATTTTAATGGATATCCATCTTATTAATAATAGATTATTAATTTATTTTTTGATCATTATTAGAATATTTATCAATAAAATTGTTTATATTAAATTTACATGATATATAAATATAATGATTATTATAACTAAATATTATATTTACACTTAAAAATAATTTAAAAATTATTATATTTTTAAAGGTTATCATCTTTGAAAATGAGATAAAATCACAAAAATAAATTTTTTGTTATTTTATTGTTTATATAAAACCTATAAACTACTAAATGCCTAAATGCTTAAATCATTAAACTCCTAGACCCCAAAACCCCAAAACCCTTAAATACTTAAACCTTTAAACCAACTTTAAAGGTTTAAGTATTTATAAATAATATATAAATATCTATCAATAAATAATTGTTTATTAATTTATTTTTTTATAATTGTTATATTTATATTTATATTAAGGTTATTAATATCTATAAATAAAATTGTTTATTTTTAATTTACATGATATATAATTATTAAGTTTCTTATAACTAAATATTGTATTCACATTTGAAAAAATTTAAAATTTTTTATATTTATAAAGGTTATAACCTTCAAAATTGATAAAAAATTTGAAAATTTTTTTTTTGTTATTTCATTATTTAAATAAAACATATAAACTACTAAATGTCTAAACACGTAAATCACTAAACTCCTAAACTCCTAAATACTTTAACTATTAAACTGGTATACCCTAAATAATTAATCATAAATCTCATTTTTATTTGTATTCATTATAATTTCAATATTCATTTTAATTATTTATTAGTTTATTTTTATAGAAATATTAATTGCAAAATAAAATTATGAATGAGACACATATTAATATTATTTTCATCAAAAAAATTTATAAGCTTATAAAAAGAATCAAAAATTTAAAAATAAAAAATTATTATTTAGTAATATATTTTACTTTAATTTTGAATCATTTTAGGTTTTGCAAATATATTTTATTTAATATCTATCTTATTAATAATAGTTTATTAATCTATTTTATGATCAGTATTATAATACTGATCATAAAAATTATTTATATTGAATATACATGATATTTAATTTGTATGATTATTATAATTAAATATTGTATTAACATTTGAAAAAAAATTAAAAATTATAATATTTTCAATGGTTATAACCTTGAAAATAAGAAAAAATCATAAAAATAATTTTTTTGTTATTTAATTATTTAAATAAAACCTATAAATCACAAAATACCTAAATACTTAAATTACTAAACACCTAACCCTGATACTGCTGCACCACACACATAGTGACGGACCATGGTACACGCGTGCACATATTCTTGTCGCTTTTGATGTAGCATTTAGAGGGGCCAACAAATCCTGGAAGCAGCTAGAAGTATGGGTCACTAGCTTGTAGAGGGCCCAACTAGCAAGCCAGGATGATAACATTCAGACAATAGACGAGATCGAGCAAAGTGGTCGGGAGTAAACCCAAGAGTAGCTAGGAGTGGGTCCCACTATCCCTATCAGGCAGCATAGAGGGCCACCCAATCGCCACCCAACAGGAGTAGCGGGTAATCCATGATTAATTGGAGAGCCAGAAAAATCCGAAGCATCACCAAGCATGGCCAATAAGCAATGTAGTCCAGACCAGCCACACGGGAGCGAAAGATTCAAACTTGTAGTTTATGTTTGTAGTCTTATTTATATTTTGGACTTTGTATGCACCATGTACTTGTAGAGATGGATCATGACATACTCACACAAACAATCTTGTCTGTTCTCTATGTAGCATGCAATGGGGGAAACTAGACCCATGAGTATCTCTAGGTGGGGCCCACTTATGCATTTTGTAAATACACATTTGGCAATGCTACACTCCTGGGAGCAAAAGACCCATCTTTATAGCATTTTGTAATTTTACTTGTACTCTAGCTTGGTTGTACGCATAGATAATTAGACTATGAGATGGACCTCATCACACATGCACACCGATGCATGCATATTTTTTGATAATTTGTCGGTGCAACATACAGCCACTTCTTGGAGCTCGAGGAGGAAGCATTCTAACCCAAAAGATACTCTTTTGAGGATCATTGGAGCAAAAGAATGTGGAATTCAGAGGTCAGAATGAATTGACAAAGTGCCGTAGATATGGACTTGTGGATTTATGGGTATTCAGTTTTACATGTATTCCATTGCATAGCAATGACATAGGCAAACGCTTGATGCTGCATGTCACACACATGCACAATCTTATATTTGCATAGTTTTAATATGGTGCATCATTCAGGTTCCTCCAAAAGGCTTGGACAAATCCAAATGGAAAGGATACAGTGCGCATAATGACTCAAACACTAGAGGTAGAATATTATGAGTCAGAAAATTTACAAGTTACCTCATAAAATGTTTTCAAGAAACGAGACAAAATTTTGGCGTTTGTTCAGTCTCTCTCTGTTGGAACGTTTGAACCAAACTTCTTCAAAAACCATTTGTCTTTGTCCTCTAACTTATCAAATTATTTTTGATATTTTATATCAGTTTGTAGCATCAAATAAGTTGAATTTAATCTTGTAGGATAATATAATTGCAATGAAGATCCATATGTCAAGTTTGCTATTTCAACACATAACTTAAACATATCAAATATTTTAGGACTACTCCGCTTATATTTCACCACACCTTTAATTTTTTGAATAGTACTCTCAACTACTACAATGCCATCACTGACAATTAAGTTTAGGATATGAACACAACATCTCATATGAAAATGCTCACCTCTAAAAGGTATAACACTTTTCTTCACAAACCTTTTTTTCAATTGTTCAACCGCAACATAATTATTTGATGCATTGTCAACAGTAATGCACATCAACTTTCTCAAACCCCATTC
Source organism: Sapria himalayana (assembly GCA_029783825.1). Lineage (NCBI taxonomy): Eukaryota > Viridiplantae > Streptophyta > Magnoliopsida > Malpighiales > Rafflesiaceae > Sapria > Sapria himalayana. The sequence goes on from JAREIK010003096.1 coordinate 22,112, forward strand.
ATTAATTCAAAACTCAATAGCATTTTTAATATTAAAACCAAAATTACTTTTAATTACACAAAAGTTCAATAGCCTTTTATGCATATTCCTTTGAGAATCAATGAAATGAACAATCAAACATATATAAGACAAATTTTTAATGCTAATCCAATTGTCTGTAGTCAATGAAACTCTACAACAATGAGATCATATGCTATCAAATAATTTCTTCTTTTCCTTCACAAACAAAGAAAAACAATTTCTCAATATAGAGTGCCTAGATGGAATTTTTAATTGAGGCACACTAACTTCACAAAATTCCTTAAACTCATCCCTCTCAACAAAACAAAAATACAATTCATCTTTTAAGATCATTTTCACCAAAGCCTCCCTAAGTAGTTGTTGATCAAATTTCCAAAAATGTTAATTAGTTATCCTATAAACTAGTACCTCTAGTGAAACTCAAAAAATTTTGTGACTTGTCTTTACCTATGTGAGCTTTTATTAATTCTTTTTTGTGTGGAAATTTCTTACAAGTCTCTCTCAAGTATTTCCATAAACCCGAAGTACCTTGATCACTTTTTGCTAATTATTCTTTACTAGACCATGTACAAGCTGTCATATGATTCATTTCCCTCTGAATCAACTAATATCTCATAAGTTTCCCAAACAGCAGACTTATACTTTTTATGAGCTTGAGGTTCATATGTACCTTGACTTTATTTTACAATTGGAATTGAAGAACCTGTCATAACAATAGGAGGGTTCTTGAAAGGATGATGATTGGATTTACCAGTACTTTGATCATTTGAGATGTGATCATCTTCAATTTATTGTTTTTTTCGTTTACCACTGGATTGTGCCATCTGCATTGCCATTAATTAATATGATATGTTAAGCATAAATACATATAAATATTTCCAACAAGTAAGCACTATAAAACTTAATGTAACACATTCAGCCCACTCATTTGGCCCAACCACAACACCACAACCGATTCTCAACAAAACTGACTGAGACACATAATAATAATTATTGATAACTCAGTTCTCATCAGAAAAACAAACAAAAAGGCTGGTGGCATCTGAGACACGGTGGAGGCAACCAGAAGTGCGATGGACAAGGGCTGGATCTAATTGAACACGGCTGGAACGGCGTGAGGTGGCTTGGAACTCGTCGGAACAGCAATAAGTGCATCGGAATTGGATGGGCAGTAGCGAAATTAGTGGCATCTTCATGTTATATATATATATTTCTGCTTCTAGTATCAATCTTTTAGGATGGGATGGTTCTCGGGATGGTTCTCGGGATGGTTATTGCTTAAGATCCGGAACTGTCCCAAAAGAAAAAATACTTGACAAAATGGGATGGTATAAGTCAAAGTCAATGGATTTTTCTTAGTCCTGATTCTTTCAGGACAAGACTTCGGGTCGGGTCGCGAATCTCTGAGTCCCATGAGCAGCCCTACTAAATGCATAAAATGTTAAATTAGTAAACTCCTAAACCCCGTAATGCCGAAATACATAAACCATTAAACCGCTAAATAGTACTAATACTTAATAAATCTATTTTTTATTGCTATTTATTATATTTTTAAATATTCATTTTAATTATTTATTAGTGTATTTATTTAAAAATATTTATTACAAAATAAATTATGAGTGGGACAAATATAATTTAAAAAATATATTATTTATCAAATAAAAATATATGCTTATATAAGAAGTATAAATTTAAAAATAAAAAATTATTATCAAATAATATAAGTTACATTAATTTTGAATCAATTTGGATTTTGTAAATATTTTTTAATTAATATCTATCTTAATATTAATTGTTTATAAATTTATAATATCTATTATAAATTTATTATGTTTATTATAATATCTATTATAAATTTATAATATTTTATTAATAGATATTATTATAATATCTATTAATAAAATTTTTTATATTGAGTTTAAATTATATATAATTATTAAGTTTATTATTACTGAATATTATATTCACATTAAAAAAAATTAAAAATTATTATAATCTCAAAATTTATAACCTTCAAAAATTAAAAAAAATCAAAAAATTAAATTTTTTATTTTTTCATTCTTTAAATAAAAACTATAAATCACTAAAGGCCTAAACACTTAAATCACTAAACTCCTAGACACCAAAATACTTAAACCATTAAACTAGTATATCCTGAATAATAAATAATAAATCTCTATTTTATTTGTATTCATTATAGTTTTATATATTCATTTTAATTATTTATTAGTTTATTTTTATATAATTATAAATTAAAAAAAATTATGAGGAAGACAAATATAATTTAAATAATTTACTTTTAATAAAAAAAATTTAAACTTATAAAAAGAAGCAAAACATCAAATAAATTATTATTTAGTAATATATTTTAATTTGATTTTGAATAAATTTATGTTTTGCAAATATATTTTAAATAAACTCTTTCTTATTAATAATAGTTTATTAATTTATTTTTTGATCATTAATATAATATTTATCAATATAATTGTTTATATTGTATTTACATGATATATAATTATTACGATTATCATAACTAAATATAGTATTCACATATAAAAAAATTTAAAAATTGTTATATTTTCAATGGTTATAACCTTCAAAAATCATAAAAAATAACAAAAATAAATTTTTTGTTATATCATTGTTTAAATAAAACATATAAACCATTAAATGCCTAAACACATAAATCTCTAAAATCCTAAACCCCTAAGCCCCTAAATACTTATACCTTTAAACTCGTAAACCTTAAAAATAATTTAAATAATATATTGAAATATTAATTACAAAATAAATTATGAGTGATACAAATATAATTTAAATAATTTATTTTTCATCAAATAAATATAAACGCTTATAAAAAGAAGCAAAAACTTAAAAACAAAAATTATTATTTAGTAATAAATTTTACATTATTTTTGAATCATTTTAGGTTTTTTAATTATATTTTAATTTATATCTATAATATTAATAATAGCATATTAATTTATTTTTTGATTATTGATATCGTATCTATCAATAAAATTGTTTATATTTAGTTTGTATTATATATAATTAATATGATTATTATTACTAAATATTGTATTCACATTTTTAAAAAAATTTAAAATTATTATATTTTCAAAGGTTCTACCTTTGAAAATGTGAAAAAATATCAAAAATATTTTTATTGTTATTTCATTGTTTAAATAAAACCTATAAACCACTAAATGCCTAAAAACATAAATCACTAAAATCTTAAATGATAAAACCTCTAAATACTTAAACCATTAAACTGGTAAACATTAATAATAATTCATAAATCTCATTTTAATTTTTATTCAGAATAATTTTAAATTTTTATTTTAATTATTTATTAGTTTATTTTTATAGAAATATTAATTACAAAATAAATTATTAGTGAGACAGATCTAATTTAAATTAAAAAAGTATCCCTAAATAATAAATAATAAATCTCATTTTTTACATTATAATTTAAATTATTCATTTAAATTATTTATTTATTTATTTATTTATAAATATTAATTACAAAATAAATTGAGCCAGACAAAAATAATTTATATAAACTATTTTTCATTAAAAAATTATAAATAACAATTTTAAAAGAAAAAAATTTTTCAAAATAATAAATTATTATATAGTAATATATTTTGCTTTGCTTCTAAATCATTTTAGGTTTTATAATTATATTATAATTGATATATATCTTACTAATAATAGATTATTAATTTATTTTTTGGTCATCATTAGAATATTTATCAATAAAATTCTTTATAGTGAATTTACATGATATATAATTTTAAAGATTATTATAACTAAATATTATATTTACACTTGAAAATAATTTAAAAATTATTATATTTTTAAAGGTTATCATCTTTGAAAATGAGATAAAATCACAAAAATAATTTTTTTGTTATTTTATTGTTTATATAAAACCTATAAACTACTAAATGCCTAAATGCTTAAATCATTAAACTCCTAGACCCCAAAACCCTTAAATACTTAAACATTTAAACCATGTTTAAAGATTTAAGTATTTATAAATAATATATAAATATCTATCAATAAATAATAGTTTATTAATTTATTTTTTGATCATTATTATATTTATATTTATATTTAGTTTATTAATATCTATCAATAAAATTGTTTATTTTTAATTTACATGATATATAATTATTAAGTTTATTATAACTAAATATTGTATTCACATTTGAAAAAAATTTAAAAATTATTATATTTATAAAGGTTATAACCTTCAAAATTGATAAAAAATTTTGAAAAATAATTTTTTTGTTATTTCATTATTTAAATAAAACAAATAAACTACTAAATGCCTAGACACTTAAATCACTAAACTACTAAATGCCTAGACACTTAAATCACTAAACTACTAAACTCCTAAATACTTAAACCATTAAACCAGTATACCCTAAATAATTAATAATAAATCTCATTTTTATTTGTATTCATTATAATTTTAATATTCATTTTAATTATTTATTAATTTATTTTTATAGAAATATTAATTGCAAAATAAAATTATGAATGAGACAAATATAATTTAAATAATTTATCTTCATCAAAAAAATTAATAAGATTATAAAAATAATAAAAAAATTTAAAAATAAAAAATTATTATTTAGTAAGATATTTTAATTTCATTTTGAATCATTTTATGCTTTGCAAATATATTTTAATTAATATCTATCTTATTAATAATAGTTTATTAATCTATTTTATGATCAGTATTATAATATCGATCAATAAAATTATTTATATTGAATTTACATCATATTTTATTTTTATGATTATTATAATTAAATATTGTATTACCATTTGAAAAAAAATTAAAAATTATAATATTATAAATGGTTATAACCTTGAAAATGAGAAAATATCATAAAAATATTTTTTTTGTTATTTAATTATTTAAATAAAACCTATAAAACATAAAATACCTAAATACTTAAATTACTAAACTCTTTAACCCTGATACTGCTGCACCACACACACATAGCGATGGACCACAATGCACACGTGCACATATTCTTGTCCATTTTGGTGTAGCATTTAGAAGGGCCAGCAAGTCCTAGAAGTAGCCAGAAGTGTGGGCCACCAGCTTGTAGAGGGCCCCGCTAGCAAGCCGGGATGATAACATTCAGACAACTGATGAGACCGAGCAAATTGGTATGAAGTAAACCCAGGAGTAGCTAGGTGTGGATCCCACTAGCCCTAAATTGCAGCATAGAGGGCCACCCAACCATCGCTCAACGGGAGTAGTGGGTAATCCGTGATTAATTGGAGAGCCGGCAAAATCCGAACCATCACCAAGCAGGGCCAGCATGCAATGGAGTCCAGACCAGCCACACGGGAGGCAAAGATTCAAACATGTAGTTTATGTTGTTGTCTTATTTGTATTTTGGACTTTGTATGCACCATGTACTTGTAGAGACAGATCATGACATATTCACACACACAATCTTGTTTGTTCTCTATGTAGCATGCAATGAGGGCAACTGGACCCATGAGTATCTCTAAGTGGGGCCCACTAATGCATTTTGTAAATACACATTAAGCGATGCTACTCTCCCGGGAGCAGAAGACCCATCTTTATAGATTTTGTAATTTTACTTGTATTCTAGCTTGGTTGTACGCATAGATAATTAGACTATGAGATGGACCTCATCACACATGCACACCGATGCATGCATAATTTTTGATATTTTGTCGGTGCAACATACGGCCACATCTTGGAGCTTGAGGAGGAAGCATTCTAACCCAAGATATACTATTTTGAGGATCTTTGGAGCAAAAGAATGTGGAATGGAGAGGTGAGAATGAATTGACAAAGTGCCATAGAGATATTCATACCCAAGATATACAGTTTTACATGTATTTCATTGCATAGCAATTACATAGGCAAACGTTTGATGTTGCATGTCACACACATGCACAATCATATATTTGCATAGTTTTAATATGGTGCACCATTCAGGTTCCTCCAAAAGGCTTTGAAAAATCCGAATGGAAAGGACGCAGTGTGCATAATTACTCAATGCCAACTCTGAAGTCCAGTAATGCAAGGTGATTTTAGTTGTATTCGTACACTTCGAATTATTAGGGATTATGTTTTTATATGTATTTTATGCATAGAATCATTAAAGTGCATAGGATTTGGTGTGATGGCCTAAATTAGTCAGCTTTTTAGTCTCTTGTCAGTTGTGTGCCTAAATGATAAATAAAGTGTGTATTTCCAAAAAAAAACAAAAAAAAAACCATAAACCCTAACCTTTAAATCCTAAACCTTAAACAATAAACCATAAGCCTGATCCATGAACCCTAAATCCAAAATCTCATGTTTTGCACTTTTATAATCATATGACTAAGTATTAAATTTAAATAGAAATTCACAACTTTTAAGAATGTCATAGATTTATATTTTTGTATATGTAATACAATGTCATGACTCAAGGGGTGAGTTATGGATTTAGTCTATTTCTTGATTTAGATTATTGTAGCATTAGCAATGGTCATGATTGTATATTTTGTCTCTAGAACACAAAATCATATCGATGAGAATATGCCATAACTTGTGTCTCTCTATTGAAGATATTGTTATGGCACTAAGAATGATCATGAATACATATTTAATCACTATAATTCTGGGTAACAGTATTGGATATGACCATCGCTTGTGCATTTTATCTTTACATAGACATGCCAATATAATAAATTTTTTGATTCTGATTCAAAGAGAGCCCATACTTCTTGCCCTGCTCAAACCACCCCGAGGCTAGTTTGTTCTAATAGCCTACAAGGTGGTTATTTTTTTAGAGGTGAACTATGTTTTAAAAAAATTGCTTTAAGTGTGTGCTTGAGAGATATTTTATAAGAAATTACAATAATCAATATAAATAGAATCCTCAACAACTAGCTATTTCAATAGATAGGGGTACAACTTTGGTTTAGTCTGTTAGCGTACATGAGTCAATTTACCTTTGATAGCCGAGTGATTCAACATCAAATATGATGAGACATAATAGATATAAAGTAAAAGCTTATATTATTTTGGTTAGAGCTTTAGCAATCATTCTAGAGTTGAGAGAGGAACAATTTAAATTATTCAGTAAAATTTTAAATATTTATTAGTTTATTTTTATAGAAATATTAATTACAAAATAAATTATTAGTGATACAGATCTAATTTAAATTAAACTGGTATACCCTAAATAATAAATAATAAATCTCATTTTTTTTAAATATAATTTTAAATGTTCATTTTAATTATTTATTAGTTTATTTTTATATAAATATTAATTAAAAAATAAATTATGAGTTAGACCAATATAATTTATGTAAATTATTCTTAATCAAAATAATATATATAAAATTTTTAAAATAAAAAAAATAACAAAACAATAAATTATTATATAGTAATATATTTTGGTTTGCTTATAAATCATTTTATGTTTTGTAATTATATTTTAATTGATATCTATCTTATTAATAATAGATTATTAATTTATTTTTTGATCATTATTAGAATATTAATCAATAAAATTGTTTATATTGAATTTATATGATATATAAATATAATGATTATTATAACTAAATATTGAATTCACTTTTGAAATAAACATTAAAAATTACTTTATTTTCAATGGTTATAACCTTTGAAAATATCAAAAAATAATATAAATAAATTTTTTGTAATTTTATTTTTTAAATAAAACTTATATACCACTAAATGCATACGCGATTAATCAGTATACTCCTAATCCTCGTAATACCTAAATACATAATCCATTAAACCACTATATAATACATAATAATTAATAAATATAATTTTTATTTCTATTTATTATAATTTTAAATATTCATTTAATTATTTTTAGTTTATTTTTATAGAAATATTTATTACAAAATAAATTATGACTAAAACAAATATAATTTAAAAAATTTATTTTTAATCAAAAAATATATATACAATTATAAAAGAAGTAAAATATAAAAATTAAAAATTATTATTCAATAATATATTATACTTTAATTTTGAATCAAATTGGGTTTTGTAAATATTTTTTAATTAATATCTATCTTATTATTAATAGTTTATTAATTTAATTTTTGATCATTATTATATTAACTATGAATAAAATTATTTATATTGAATTTATATGATCTATGATTATTAATAATATTATAACTACATATTGTATTCACATTTCATAAAATTTTAAATCTCAAAACCATTAAACTGGTATACATCAATAAAAAATCATAACTCGCATTTTAATTTTTATTCAGTATAATATTAAATTTTTATTTTAATTATTTATTGGTTTATTTTTATAAAAATATTAATTACAAAATAAATTATTAGAGAGGTAGATATAATTTAAATAATTTATATTTCATCAAAAATATATAAGCTAATAAAAATAGGCACAATTTTAAAAACAAAAATATATTATTTAGTAAAATATTTTATTTTGATTTTGTATCATTTTAGATTTTGCATTTATATTTTAATTTATATCATTCTTTTTAATAATAGTTTATTTATTATTTATTGATCATTATTATAATATCTATTAATAAAATTATTTATATTGAGTTTACATTATATATAATTATTAAGATTATTATAACTAAATATTATATTCACATTTAAAAAAAATTAAAATTTATATTATTTTCAAAGGTTATAACCTTCAAAAATTAAAAAAAAAACATTAAATTTTTTTTTCATTCTTTAAATAAAAACTATAAATCAGTAAAGGCATAAACACTTAATTCACTAAACCCTAAAACACCTAGATAGCTAAACCATTAAAACTGTATATCCTGAATAATAAATAATAAATCTCACTTTTATTTGTATTCATTATAAATTTAAATATTCATTTTAATTATTTTTTAGTTTATTTTTATAGAATTATAAATTACAAAATATATTATGAAGAAGACAAATATAATTTAAATAATATACTTTTAAGAAACAAAATATAAACTTATAAAAACAAGAAAAACATCAAAAACATTTTTATTTAGTAATTTATTTTACTTTGATTTTTAATAAATTTAGGTTTTGCAAATATATTTTAAATAATATCTTTCTTATTTATAATTGTTTATTAATTAATTTTTTTATCATTAATATAATATCTATCAATATAATTATTTATATTGAATTTATATGATATATAATTATTATTATTATCATAACTAAATATAGTATTTACATTTAAAATATTTTAAAAATTGTTATATTTTCAAAGGTTATAACCTTCAAAAATGAGAAAAAAAAACAAAAAATAAATTTTTTGTTATATCATTCTTTAAATATAACTTATAAACCATTAAATACCTAAACACATAAATCTCTAAACTCCTAAACTCTGAAGCCCCTAAATACTTAAACATTTAAACGCGTAAACCTTAAATATAATTTAAATAATTTATTGAAATATTAATTACAATATATATTTTGAGTGATAAAAATATAATTTAAATAATTTATTTTTTATCATAAAAATATATAATGTTATAAAATGAGGCAATAACTAAAACAAAAATTTTTATTTAGTAATAAATTTACTTTGATTTTTAATGATTTTAGTTTTTGTAATTAAATTTTAATTTATATCTATTAGATTAATAATAGTTTATTAATTTATTTTTTGATAATTCATATAATATCTATCAATAAAATAGTTTATATTTAGTTTATATTATATATTGTTATAATTATTATTATTACTAAATATTCTTTTAACATTTTTAGAAAATTTTAAAATTATTATATTTTCAAAGGTTATAATCTTTGAAAATTTGAAAAAATATCAAAAATAATTTATTTGTTATTTCAGTGTTTAAATAAAACCTATAAACCACTTATTGCCTAAATACTTAAATGAATAAGTTCTAAATCTCGAAAACCCTAAATAGATAATTTTTTTAATCAGATATATCCAAAATAATAAAAAATAAATCTATTTTTATTTTTTTCATTATAATTTTAAATATTAAATTTAATTATTTATTTGTTTATTTTTATATAAATATTAATTACAAAATAAATTATGTGATAGACAATTATAATTTATATAAATTATTTTTCATCAAAAAAAATATAGATAAACTTATTAAAAGAAAAAAAGATTAAAAACAAAAATTATTATATAATAATATAATTTGCTTTGCTTCTGAATCATTATTGGATTTGTAATTATTTTTAATTGATATCTATCTTATTAAGAATAGATTATTAATTTTTTTTATCATTATTAGAATATTTATCAATAATATTGTTTATATTGAATTTATATGATATATAAATATAATGATTATTATAACTAAATATTGAATTCACTTTTGAAAAAAATTTAAAAATTATTATATTTTCAAAGGTTATAACCTTAGAAAATGACAAAAAATAATAAAAATAAATTTTTTGTTATTTCATTTTTTAAATAAAACATATAAACCACTAAATTCCTAAACACTTAAATCAAAACCTCCAAAATCTCTAAAACCCTAAATAATAAATAATAATCCTTTTAAACTGGCAACCCTAAATAATAAATAATAAATCTCGATATAATATTTTTCATTACAATTTTAAATATTCATTTTAATTATTTATTTGTTTATTTTTATATAAATATTAATTACAAAATAAATTATGAGTTAGACAAATATAATTTATATAAATTATTTTTCATTAAAATGAAAAATAATTTATTTTAAAAGAAAAGAAATTTCAAAACAAAAAATTATTATATAGTAATATATTTTTTTCTTTCTTCTGAATCATTTTTTATAGTAATATATTTTTCATCTAAATATTATTATTTAGTAATATATTTTGATTTGATTTTGAATCATTGTGTTTTGGAAATATATTTTAATTATTATTAATATTATTAATAATAGTTTGTTAAATTAATTTTTGATCATTATTATAATATCTATCATTAAAATTTTTTATATTGAATTTATATCATATATAATTAGTAAGATTAATATAATTATACATAGTATTCACATTGCAAATAATTTAAAAAATTATTTTATTTTTAAAGGTTATAATCTTTGAAAATTAGAAAAAATCTAAAAAAAAAAATTTATTTTTATTATATAAATAAAACCTATAAACCACAAAAAACCTAAAAACATAAATTTATAAACTCTTAAACGACAAAACTTTTAATAATCAAACCATTAAACTGGGATACCACATATAATAAATCATTAATCTCATTTTAATTTGTGTTCATTATAATTTTAAATATTCATTTTAATTATTTATTAGTTTATTTTTTATAAAAATATTAATTACAAATTAAATAATGAGTGAGAAAACTCTAATTTTAATAAATTATTTTTAATCAAAAAAATATAAGCATATAAAAAGAAGTAAAAAGTTAAAAACAGAAAATTATTATTTAGTAATATACTTTACTTTGATTTTGAATCATTATAAATAGGTTTTGCAATTATGTTTTAATTACTATCAATCTTATTAATAAAAAAATTATTAATTTATTATTTGATCATTTGTATAATATCAGACAATAAAATTACTTATATTCAATTTAAATGTCTTAACATTTTTAAGATTATTATAACTAAATATTATATTTACATTTGAAAAAAATTTAAAAATTATTATATTTTCAAAGGTTATAACCTTTAAAAATGATAAAAAATCACAAAAATAATTTTTTTATTATTTTATTATTTAAATAAAACATATAAACCACTAAATGCCTAAACATTTAAATCTCTAGACTCTTAAATAGCAAAATTTCCTAAATAATTAAACCATTAAACATATATAACCTAAATAATAAATAATAAATCTCATTTTTTTTGTATTCATTATAATTTTAAAAAATTCATTTCAATTTTTTTTAGTTGATTTTTATAGAAATTTTTATTACAAAATAAATTATGAGTGTGACACATATAATTTAAATAAATTATGTTTAATCAAAAATATATATACGCTTTTAAAGAAGTATAAAAGAAGTCTTATTAAAAATTAAAAATTATTATTAACTAATATATTTTACTTTAATTTTGAATCAATTTGGGTTTAGTAAATATTTTTTAATTAATATCTAACTTATTATAAATAGTTTATTAATTTAATTTTTGATCATTATTATAATATATATCAATAAAATTGTTTATATTAATTTTATATGATATAGAATTATTAAAATTATTATAACTAAATATTGTAATCAAATTTCAAAAAATTGTAAATATTATTAAATTTTCAAAGGTTATAACATTTGAAAATGACAAAAAAGTACAAATGTATCTTTGTTATTTTATTGTTTAAATAAAACCTATAAATCACTAAATGCCTAAAAACATAAATCACTATACTCCTAAAAGACAAAAACCTCAAAATACTTAAAACATTTAACTGGTATACATTAATAATAAATCATAAATCTCATTTTAATTTTTATTCAGTATAATTTTAAATTTTTATTTTAATTATTTATCAATTTATTTTTATAGCATTATTAATCACAAAATAAATTATTAGTGAGATAGATATAACTTAAATTAAACCGGTATACCCTAAATAATAAATAATAAATCTCATTTTTTTTCTTTATAATTTTAAATATTCATTTTAATTATTAATTTTTTATTTTTATATAAATATTAATAAAAAAATAAATTATGAGTTAGACAAATATAATTTATGTAAATTATTTTTTATCAAAAAAATATAGATAAACTTTTTAAAATAAAAAAAATTTCAAAACAAAAAATTATTATATAGTAATATATTTTGCTTTGTTTATAAATCAATTTTTGTTTTTTAATTATAATTTAATTGATATCTATCATATTAATAATAAATTATTAATTTATTTTTGATCATTATTATAATATTTATCACTAAAATTGTTTATGTTGAATTTATATGATATATAAATATAATGATTATTATAACTAAATATTAAATTCACTTTTGAAAAAAAAATAAAAATTATTAAATTTTCAAAGATTATAACCTTTGAAAATATCATAAAATAATAAAAATAATTGTTTTGTTATTTTCCTTTTTAAATAAAACCTATAAACCACTAAATGCATACACAGATAAATCAGTAAACACCTAAATCCCATAATACCTAAATACATAAACTATTAAACTACTATATAATACATAATAATTAATAAATCTAATTTTAATTTCTATTTATTATAGTTTATATATTCATTTTAATTATTTATTAGTTTATTTTTATATAAATACTTATTATAAAATAAATTATGAGTGAGACAAATATAATTAAAATAATTTATTTTTAATCAAAAAATATATATACGCTTATAAAAGAAGTAAAAGTTTAAAAATTAAAATTTATTATCCAGTAATATATTTTACATTAATTTTGAATCAATTTGGGTTTTGTAAATATTTTTTAATTAATATCTCTCTTATTATTAGTAGTTTATTAATTTAATATTTGATCATTATTATAATATCTATCAATAAAATTGTTTATATTGAATTTATATGATATATAATTATTAAAATTATTATAACTAAATATTGTATTCACATTTCAAAAAATTTTAAATATTATCATATTTTCAAAGGTTATAACCTATGAAATTGAGACAAAATTACAAATTTTTATTTTATTTTATTGATTAAATAAACCCTATAAACCACTAAATGCCTAAAAACCTAAATCGCTAAACTCCTAAAAGACAAAACCTCTAAATACTTAAACCATTAAACTAGTATACATTAATAATAAATCAAAAATATCATTTTTAATTTTTATTCATTATAATTTTAAATTTTAAATTTAATTAATTTTCTGTTTATTTTTATAGAAATATTATGTACAAAATAAATTATTAGTAAGATAGATCTCATTTAATTTAGACCTGTAAACCCTAAATAATAAATAATAAATCTCATTTTTTAATTATAATTTTAAATATTCATTTAATTATTTATTTGTTGCTTTTTATATAATATTAATTACAAAATAATTTATGAGTTACACAAATATAATTTATAATAATTAATTTTCATCAAAAAATTATAGATAAACTTTTTAAAAGAAAAAAAAATTTCAAAACAAAAAATTATTGTATAGTAGTATATTTTGCTTTGCTTCTGAATCAATTTATGTTTTGTAAATATATTATAATTGATATCTATCTTATTAATAATAGATTATAAAGTTATTTTTTCATCATTATTAGAATATTTATCAATAAAAATATTTATATTGAATTTATATGATATATAAATATAATGATTATTATAACTAAATATAGTATTCACTTTTGAAAAAAAATTTAAAATTATTATATTTTCAAAGGTTATAACCTTTGAAAATGTGAAAAAATAAAAAAAATTATTTTTTTTTGTTATTCTATTGTTTAAATAAAATCTATAAACCACTAAATGCCTAAGAATTTAGATCACTAAACTACAAAATTCTGATACCCCCTATATAGATAATCCTTTAAATCAGTATACCCTAAATAATAATTAATTAATTTCATTTTTATTTGTTTTTATTATAATTAAAAAAATTCATTTTGATTGTTTAGTTTTTTTATTTTTATATATGTATTAATTATAAAATAAATTATAAATGTGAATATATTATAATAAATATTCAATTAAAGATATAATTTGTAAGTCGATATTGTTGGCCTGCTCTGCTATTGTTCTTTATTTTATACTGTTTGTTGTGAATAAGTTGGCTTGGTTAGTAATATACTTGTTTTTAAAATAAAATAAAAAAAATTATAAAATAAATTATGAGTAAAAAATAAAATTTATAAAAATTATTTTTCATCAAAAAATTGAAAAGCTTATAAAAAGAATAAAAATTTAAAAAAAATAATTATTATTTAGTAATATATTTTGCTTTGATTTTGAATCAATTTATGTTTTGATATTACATTTTAAGTAATATCAATCTTATTCATAATAGATTATTAATTTATTTTTTGATAATTATTAGAATATCTATCAATAAAATTATTTATATTTAATTTATATGATATATAAATTTTTAGTTATTTTATTTTTTAAATAAAACCTATATACCTTTAAATGCTTACTTATTTAAATTAATAAGCTCATAAACCCCGAAACCCCTAAAAACATAAACATCTTAACATCTATATACTACTTAATAAATAATAAATCTCATTTTTATTTCTATTTATTATAATTTTAAATATTCATTTTAACTATTTATAGTTTAATTATTTAGAAAAATTTATTACAAAATAAATTTCGGCAAGAAAAATATTATTTAAATAATTTATTTTTAATCATAAAAAATATAAGCTTATAAAAAGAAGGACAAATTTTAAAATTAAATATTATTATTTAGTAATATATTTTTATTTGATTTAGAATCATTTTGTGTTATGTAACTATATTTTAATTAATATTTATAGTATTAATAATAGTTTATTAATTTAATTTTTGATCATTATTATAATATATAGCATTAAAATTGTTTATATTGAATTTATATGATATATAATAAGTAAGATTAATATAATTATACATAGTATTTATATAAAAATAAATTAATAAATAATTAAAATGAATATTTAAAATTATAATAAATTGAAATAAAAATTATATTTCTTAATTATTAAATAGTATATAGCGGTTTAATGGTTTATGTATTTAGGCATTACAGGCTTTAGAAGTTTCCTAATTTAACTTTGTATGCATATAGTGGTTTATAGGTTTTATTTAAAACATAAAATAACAAAATATTTATTTTTATTATTTGTTGATATTTTCAAAGGTTATAACCTTTGAAAATAAAATAATTTTTAAATTTTTTTCAAATGTGAATTCAATATCTAGTTATAATAATTATTATATTTATATATCATATAAAATAAATATAAACAATATGATTGATAAATATTTTAATAATGATGAAAAATTAAATTAATACTCTATTATTAATAAGATAGATATCAATTAAATTATAATTACAAAACCTATAATGATTCAGAAGCAAAGCAAATTATATTACTAAGTAATAATTTTTTGTTTTTAATTTTTTTTTAATAAGTTTATCTATATTTTTTTGATGAAAATAATTTATATAAATTATATTATGTAACTCATAATTTATTTTTTAATTAATATTTATATAAAAATAAATAAATAAATAATTAAAATGAATATTTAAAATTATAATGAAAAAAATAATATTGAGATTTATTCTTTATTATTTTGGGTTTACCAGTCTAATTTAAATTAGATCTGTCTAACTAATAATTTATTTTGTAATTAATATTTCTATAAAAATAAACTGATAAATAATTAAAATAAAAATTTAAAATTATACTGAATAAAAATTAAAATGAGATTTATGAATTATTATTAATGTATACCAGTTTAATATTTTAAGTATTCAGAGGTTTTTTCATTTATGACTTTAGTGATTTATGTTTTTACGCATTTAGTAGTTTATAGGTTTTATTTAAACGAAGAAATAACAAAAAAATTAATTTGATATTTTTTGATTTATTTTCAAAGGTTATAACCTTTGAAAATATAATAATTTAAAAATTTTTTAAAAATGTGAATACAATATTTAGTAATAATAATAATTATAATTATATATAATATAAACTAAATATAAACAATTTTATTGATAAATATGATATCAATTATCAAATAATAAATTAATATGCTATTATTAATATGATAAATATAAATTAAAATATAAATTAGTTATAATAATCTTAATAATTATAAGTCATTTAAATTCAATATAAATAATTACATTGCTATATATTATAATAATGATCAAAAAAATTTATAAACTATTATTAATAAGATAGATATTATTTAAAATATATTTGCAAAATCTAAATTTATTCAAAATCAAAGTAAAATATATTACTTAATAATAATTTTTTTAATGTTTTGTTTTTTTTTATAACTTTATATTTTTGTTATTATAAATAAAGTATTTAAATTAATTTTCCTTACTCATAATTTATTTTATAATTTATAATTATATAATCATAAACTAATAAATAATTAAAATAATTATTTAAAATTATATTTAATACAAATAAAATTGAGATTTATTATTTATTCTTCAGGATATACAGGTTTAATGGTTTAAGTATTTAGGTGTTTTTGGATTTAGGAGTTTAGTGATTTAAGTGTTTAGACTTTTAGTGATTTATAGTTATTATCTAAAGAATTAAAAAACAAAATATTTAATTTTTTGAATTTTTTTAAATTTTGAAGGTTGTAACCTTTGAAAATATAATAATTTTAAATTTTTTTTAATGTGAATATAATATTTAGTTATCATAATCTTAATAATTATATATAATGTTAACTAAATATAAATAATTTTATTAATAGATAATATAATAATGATCAATAAATAAATTAATAAACTAGTATTAATAAGAATGATATAAATTAAAATATAATTGTAGAATCTAAATTGATTCAAAATCAAAATAAGATATATAACTTAATAATAATTTTTTATTTTAAAAATTTTGCCTCATTTTATAAGCACATATATTTTTTGATGAAAAATAAATGATTTAAATTATATCTGTCTCACTAATAATTTATTTTGTAATTAATCTTTCTATACAAATAAATTGATAATTAATTAAAATGAATATTTAAAATTATAATGAATACTAATAAAAAAAAGATATATGATTTTTTATTTAGGGTATACCTATTTAATGGTTTTTGTTTTTTGTGGTTTTGGGGTTAAAAAGTTTATTGATTTATATGTTTGCACATTTAGGTGTTTATAGGTTTTATTTAATCAATCAAAATAAAAATAAATTTATTTTTTATGAAT
>JAREIK010003096.1:46136-109165 GCA_029783825.1 Sapria himalayana
TTTTTTGTTATTTTATTTTTTATTTAGAACCTATATACCACTAAATGACTAAATACTAAAATGACTAAACTTCTAAACACCAAAGCCCATAAATACTTAAAACATTAAATTAGTATAGTCTAAATAATAAATCAGTAAATCTCAGTTTTATTAGTATTCATTATAATTTTAAATATTCATTTTAATTATTTATCACGTTTATTTTTATAGAAATATTAATTACAATAAATTTATTAGTGCGACATATATAATTTAAATAATTTATTTTTCATCAAATAAATTGATTATAAAAAGAGGCACAATTTTAAAATAAAAAATTATTATTCAATAATATATCTTATTTTGATTTTTAATCATGTTAGATTTTACAGTTATATTTTAATTTATATCATTCTTATAAATACAAGTTTATTAATTTATATATTGATCATTATTATAATATCTATCAATAAAATTATTTATATTAAGTTTACAATATATATAATTATTAAGATTAATATAACTAAATATAATATTCGCATTTAAAAAAATTAAAATTATTATATTTTTTAAGGTTACAACCTTCAAAGATTAAAAAAATCATAAAATTAAATTTTTTGTTTTCACATTCTTAATATAAAAACTATAAATCACTAAAGGTCTAAAAAAGTAAATCACTAAAGAACTAAATAATTAAATCACTTAAATCCTAATCCAAAAAACACCTAAATTCTTAAACCATTAAATAGGTATATCCTAAATAATAATTAATAAATCTCAATTTTTTTTGTATTCATTATAATTTTAAATATTCATTTTAATTATTTAGTAGTTTTTTATTATAGAATTATAAATTACAAAATAAATTATGAGTAAGACAATTATAATTTAAATAATTTATTTTTAATAACAAAAATATAAACTTATAAAAAAAGCAAAACATTAAAAAAATTATTATTTAGTAATATATTTTACTTTGATTTGCATAAATTTAGATTTTGCAAATATTTTTAAATAATAACTATTTTATTAATAATAGTTTATTAATTTATTTTTTGATCATAATTATAATATCTAGCAATATAATTATTTATATTGAATTTAAATGAATTATAATTATGAAGATTATTATAAATAAATATTATATTTACATTTGAAAAAATTTTAAAAATTATTATATTTTAAAACGATATAATCTTCAAAAATTAGAAAAAATAATAAAAATAATTTTTTTGCTATATAAATGTTTAAATAAAACTTTTAAACCACTAAATGCCTAAATACTTAAACCTTTAAACTCCTAAACCTTAAATATAATTTAAATAATTTATTGAAATATTAATTACAAAATAAATTATGAGTGATACAAATATAATTTAAATAATTTATTTTTCATCAAAAAAAATATATAAGCTTATAAAAAGAAGCAAAAAATAAAAACCAAAAATTTTTATTAAGTAATTAATTTTGCTTGGATTTTGAATAATTTTAGGTGTTGCAATTCTATGTTAATTTAAATCCATAATAATAATAATAACATATTAATTTACTTTTTGATAATTGATATCATATCTATCAATAAAATTGTTTATATTTAGTTTATATTATATATAATTATAATGATTATTATTACTAAATATTGTATTTATATTTTTAAAAAATTTAAAATTATTATATTATCAAATGTTATAAACTTTGAAAATGTGAAAAAATATCAAAAATAATTTTTTTGTTATTTCATTGTTTAAACAAAACCAATAAACCACTAAATGACTAAAAACATAAATTGCTAAAGTCATAAATGACAAAACCTCTAAATACAAAAAATATTAAACTAGTATACATTAATAATAATTCATAAATCTCATTTTAATTTTTATTCAATATAATTTTATATTTTTATTTTAATTATTTATCAGTTTATTTTTTTTGAAATATTAATTACAAAATAAATTATTAGTGAGATAGATATAATTTAAATTATACTGGTATACCCTAAATAATAAAGAATAAATCTCATTTTTTTTTCATTATAATTTTAAATATTTATTTTAAGTATTTATTTGTTTATTTTTATATAAATATTAATTAAAAAATAAATTATGAGCTAGACAAATATAATTTATATAAATTATTATTAATCAAAAAATATATAGATGAACTTAATAAAAGAAAAAAAATTTAAAAAAGAATTATTATATAGTAATATAATTTGCTTTGTTTCTGAATCATTGTAGGTTTTGTAATTATATTTTAATTGATATCCATCTTATTAATAATAGATTATTAATTTATTTTTTGATCATTAGTGGAATATTTATCAATAATATTGTTTATATTGAATTTAGATAATATATAAATATAATGATTATTATAACTAAATATTGAATTCACATTTCAAAAAATTTAAAAATTATTATATTTTCTAAGGTTATAACCTTTGAAACTATAAAAAAAAGAAAAAATTAATATTTTTGTTATTTTATTTGTAAAATAAAACCTACTTACCACTAAATGCATACACAGTTAAATCAGTAAACTTTTAAAGTCCGTAATGCCTAAATACATAAACCATTAAACCACTATATACTACTTAATAATTAAGAAATCTAATTTTTATTTCAAATTATTATAATTTTAAATATTCATTTTAATTATTTATTAGTTTATTTTTATATAAATGTTTATTACAAAATAAATTATGAGTGCGACAAATATAATTTAAATAATTTATTTTTAATAAAAAAATATTAACGCTTATAAAAGAAGTAAAAATTTAAAAATTAAAAATTATTATCCAATAATATTTTTTAGTTTAATTTTTAATCAATTTGAGTTTTGTAAATATTTTTTAATTAATATCTATCTTATTATTAATAGTTTATTAATTGATTTTTTGATCATTATTATAATATCTATCAATAAAATTGTTTATATTGAATTTATATTATATATAATTATTAAAATTATTATAACTAAATATTTTATTCAGATTTCAAAAAAGATTAAATATTATTATATTTTCAAAGGTTATAACCTATGAAATTGATAAAAAATTACAAATTTTTTATCAATTTCATTTTATTGTTTTAATAAAACCTATAAACCATTAAATGCCTAAAAACATAAATCACTAAACTACTAAATGACAAAACTTCTTAATACTTAAACTATTAAATTGGTATACATTTATAATAAATCATAAAATCATTTATTTTGATTTTATATGATATATAAATATAATGATTATTATAACTAAATAATGAATTCGCTTATGAAAAAATTTTAAAAATTATTATATTTTAAAAGGTTATAACCTTTGAAAATATAAAAAAATAATGAAAATAAATTTTTTGTTATTTTTTTTAAAATAAAACATATAAACCACTAAATGCATACACAATTAAATCAGTATACTCTTAAACCCCAAGATACCTAAATACATAAACCATTAAACCACTATATAATACATAATTATTAATAAATCTAATTTTTATTTCTATTTATTATAATTTTAAATATTCATTTAATTATTAATTAGTTCATTTTTATAGAAATATTTATTACAAAATAAATTATGATTAAGACAAATATAATTTAAATAATTTATTTTTAATCAAAAAATATATATACGATTATAAAAGAAGTAAAAATTAAAAATTATTATTCAGTAATATATTTTACTTTAATTTTCAATCAATTTGGGTTTTGTAAATATTTTTTAATGAATATCTATCTTATTATTATTAGTTTATTAATTTAATTTTTGATCATTATTATAATAACTATCAATAAATTTGTTTATATTGAATTTATATGATGTATGATTATTAATAATATTATAACTAAATATGTATTCACATTTCACAAAATTTTAAATCTCAAAACCATTAAACTGGTATACATTAATAATAAATCATAAATCTCTTTTTAATTTTTATTCAGTATAATTTTAAATTTTTATTTTAATTATTTATCAGTTTAATTTTTATGGAAATATTAATTACAAAATAAATTATTAGTGAGATAGATATAATTTAAATAATTTATTTTTCATCAAAAAAAATATAAGCTTATAAATATAGGCACAATTTTAAAAACAAAAATTTATTATTTAGTAAAATATTTTATTTTGATTTTGTATCATTTTTTATTTTGCATATATATTTTAATTTATATCATTCTTTATAATAATAGTTTATTAATTATTTATTGATCATTATTATAATATCTATTAATAAAATTATTTTTATTGAGTTTACATTATATAGAATTATTAAGATTATTATAACTAAATATTATATTCACATTTAAAAAAAATTAAAAATTATTATATTTTCAAAGGTTATAACCTTCAAAAATTAAAAAAAAACAAAAAATTAATTTTTTTATTTTTTCATTCTTTAAATAAAAACTATAAATCACTAAAGGCATAAAGACTTAAATCACTAAACACCAAAATGCCTAAAAACTTAAACCATTAAAACTATATATCTTGAATAATAAATAATAAATCTCACTTTTATTTGTATTCATTATAATTTTAAATATTCATTTTAATTATTTTTTAGTTTATTTTTATAGAATTATAAATTACAAAATATATTATGAGGAAGACAAATATTATTTAAATAATATACTTTTAAGAAACAAAATATAAACTTATAAAAAGAAGCAAAACATCAAAAACATTTTTATTTAGTAATTTATTTTACTTTGATTTTGAATAAATTTAGGTTTTGCAAATATATTTTAAATAATATCTTTCTTATTTATAATAGTTTATTAATTAATTTTTTATCATTAATATAATATCTATCAATATAATTATTTATATTGAATTTATATGATATATAATAATTATTATTATCATAACTAAATATAGAATTTACATTTAAAAAATTTTAAAAATTGTTATATTTTCAAAGGTTATAACCTTCAAAAATGAGAAAAAATAACAAAAAATAAATTTTTTGTTATATCATTCTTTATATATAACTTATAAACCATTAAATACCTAAACACATAAATCTCTAAACTCCTAAACTTTGAAGCCCCTAAATACTTAAACATTTAAACGTGTAAACCTTAAATATAATTTAAATAATTTATTGAAATATTAATTACAATATAAATTTTGAGTGATAAAAATATAATTTAAATAATTTATTTTGTATCATAAAAATATATAATGTTATAAAATGAGGCAAAAACTAAAACAAAAATTTTTATTTAGTAATAAATTTACTTTGATTTTTAATGATTTTAGTTTTTGTAATTAAATTTTAATTTATATCTATCAGATTAATAATAGTTTATTAATTTATTTTTTGATAATTCATATAATATCTATCAATAAAATTGTTTATATTTAGTTTATATTATATATTGTTATAATTATTATTATTACTAAATATTGTTTTAACATTTTAAAAAAATTTTAAAATTATTAGATTTTCAAAGGTTATAATCTTTGAAAATTTGAAAAAATATCAAAAATAATTTATTTGTTATTTCAGTGTTTAAATAAAACCTATAAACCACTTATTGCCTAAATACTTAAATGAATAACTTCTAAATCTCGAAAACACTAAATAGATAATTTTTTAATCAGATATATCCAAAATAATAAAAAAATAAATCTATTTTTATTTTTTTTCATTATAATTTTAAATATTAATTTTAATTATTTATTTGTTTATTTTGATATAAATATTAATTACAAAATAAATTATGTGTTAGACAATTATAATTTATATAAATTATTTTTCATCAAAAAAAATATAGATAAACTTATTAAAAGAAAAAAAGATTAAAAACAAAAATTATTATATAATAATATAATTTGCTTTGCTTCTGAATCATTATTGGATTTGTAATTATATTTTAATTGATATCTATCTTATTAATAATACATTATTAATTTTTTTTATCATTATTAGAATATTTATCAATAATATTGATTATATTGAATTTATATGATATATAATTAGTAAGATTAATATAATTATACACGGTATTCACATTTCAAAAAATTTTAAAAATTATTTTATTTTTAAAGGTTATAAACTTTGAAAATCAGATAAAATCAAAGAAAAATTATTTTTATTATATAAATAGAAACTATAAACCACTAAATGCCTAAAAACATAAATTGCTAACCTCCTAAACGACAAAACCCCTAAATTAACAATCCATTAAACTGGTATACCATATATAATAAATCATAAATCTCATTTTAATATGTATTCATTATAATTTTAAATATTCATTTTAATTATTTATTAGTTTATTTTTATAGAAATTTTAATTACAAAATAAATAAAGAGTGAGACAAATATAATTTTAATAATTTATTTTTAATCAAAAAATAAATATAAGCTTATAAAAAGAAGTACAAATTTAAAAACAAAAAATTATCATTTAGTAATATATTTTACTTTGACTTTGAATCATTATAGGTTTTGCATTTATATTTTAATTGCTATCAATCTATTTAATTATAGTTTATTAATTTATTTTTTGATCATTATTATAATATCTATCAATAAAATTACTTATATTGAATTTAAATGTCTTATAAATATTAAGATTATTATAACTAAATATTATATTTACATTTGAAGAAAAATTAAAAATTATTATATTTTTAAAGGTTATAACCTTCAAAAATGATAAAAAATCACTAAAATAATTTTTTTATTATTTTAATATTTAAATAAAACTTATAAACCACTAAATGCCTAATCATTTAAATATCTAGACTCCTTAACCCCAAAAACCCCTAAATACTTAAAACATTAAACCTATATAAACTAAATAATAAATAATAAATTTCATTTTTATTTGTGTTCATTATAATTTTAAATATTCATTTAAATTATATTTTAGTTTATTTTTATAGAAATATTAATTACAAAATAAATAATGATTGAGATATATATAATTTAAATATATTATTTTTATGAAAAAAAAATAAGCCTATAAAAATCAACAAAATTTCAAAAATTTAATTTTTTTTAGTAATATAATTTACTTTGATTTTGAATTATTTTGGGTTCTGCAAATATATTTTAATTAATATCTATCTTTTTAATAATAGTTTATTAATTTATTTTTCGATCATTATAATAATGTATATTAATAAAATTTTTTATATTAAATTTACATCAAATATAATTATTTAGATTATTATAACTATGTATATAAATCAATAAACACCTTAACCCCAAAACCACAAAAAACTTAAACCATTAAATAGGTATACCCTAAATAATAAATCATATATCTTTTTTTTATTAGTATTCATAATAATTTTAAATATTCATTTTAATTATTTATCAATTTATTTTTATAGAAAGATTAGTTACCAAATATATTATTAGTGAGACAGATATAATTTAAATAATTTATTTTTCATCAAAAAATATATATGCTTTTAAAATGAGGCAAAATTTTTAAAATAAAAAATTATTATTTAGTAATATATCTTATTTTGATTTTGAATCATTTTAGATTCTACTATTATATTTTAATTTATATCATTCTTATTAATACTACATTATTAATTTATTTATTGACCATTATTAGAATATCTATTAAGAAAATTATCTATATTTAGTTTACATTATATATAATTATTAAGATTATTATAACTAAATATTATATTCACATTTAAAAAAATTTAAAATTATTATATTTTCAAAGGTTACAACCTTCAAAAATTAAAAAAATTCAAAAAATTAAATTTTTTGTTTTTTTATTCTTTAGATAATAACTATAAATCACTAAAGGTCTAAACACTTAAATCACTAAACTCCTAATCCCAAAAACACCTAAATACTTAATCCATTAAACCGGTATATCCTGAATAATAAATAATAAATCTCAATTTTATTTGTATTCATTATAATTTTAAATAATCATTTTAATTATTTATTAGTTTATTATTATAGAATTATAAATTACAAAATAAATTATGAGTAAGACAAATTAATTTAAATAATTTATTTATAATAACAAAAATATAAAGTTATAAAAAAGCAAAAGATTAAAAAAATTATAATTAAGTAATATATTTTACTTTGGTTTTGAATAAATTTAGATTTTGCAAATATATTTTAAATAATATCTATCTTATTAATAATAGTTTATTAAATTTTTGTTCATCATTATTACAATATCTAGCAATGTAATTATTTATATTGAATTTAAATGACTTATAATTATTAAGATATTTATAACTAAATATTATATTTACATTTGAAAAAAAATATAAAAATTATTATATTTTCAAAGGTTATAACCTTCAAAAATTAAAAAATAATAAAAATATATTTTTTGTTATATCATTATTTAAATAAAACTTATATTCCACTAAATCCCTAAACACTTAAATCTCTAAACTCCAAAACACAAAACCCCCTAAATACTTAAACCTTTAAGCTCGTAAAACTTAAATATAATTTAAATAATTTATTAAAATATTAATTACAAAATAAATTATGAGTGATACAAATATAATTTAAATAATTTATTTTTCATAAAAAAATATAAACTTATAAAAAGAAGCAAAAACTTAAAAAAAAATTTATTTAGTAATAAATTTTACTTGGATTTTGAATTTTTTTAGGTTATGCAATTAAATTTTAATTTATATCTATCATATTAATAATATCATATTAATTTATTTTTTGATAATTGATATCATATCTATCAATAAAATTATTTATATTTAGTTTATATTATATATAATTATAATGATTATTTTTATTAAATATTATATTTAAATTTTTTAAAAATTTTAAAATTATTATATTTTCAAAGGTTATAACCTTTGAAAATGTAAAAAAATATCAAAATTAATTTTTTTGTTATTTCATTGTTTAAATAAAACCTATAAACCACTAAATGCCTAAAAACATAAATCGCTAAAGTCATAAATGAAAAAACCTCTAATTACTTAAAATAGTAAACTGGTATACATTAATAATAATTCATAAATCTCATTTTAATTTTTATTCAGTATATTATAAAATTTTTATTTTAATTATTTATCAGTTTATTTTTATAGAAATATTAATTTTAAAATAAATTATTAGTGAGACAAATCTAATTAAAATAATTTATTTTTCATCAAAAAAAATATATCTCCTTATAAAAAGAGGCAAAATTTTATAAACAAAAATTTATTATTTAGTTATATATTTTATTTTTATTTTGAATCATTTTAGATTTTGCAATTTTATTTTAATTTATATCATTCTTATTAATAATAGTTTATTAATTTTTTATTGATCATTATTATAATATCTATTAATAAAATTATTTATATTGAGTTTATATTATATATAATTATTAAGATTATTATTACTGAATATTATATTCGCATTTAAAAAAAATTAAAATTATTATAATTTCAAAGGATATTACCTTCAAAAATTAAAAAAATGAAAAAATTAAATTTTTTATTTTTTCATTCTTTAAATAAAAACTATAAATCAGTAAATGCCTAAACACTTAAATCACTAAACCACAAAACACCAATATACTTAAACCATTAAACTGGTATATCCTGAATAATAAATAATAAATCTTTATTTTATGTGTATTCTTTATAATTTTAAATATTCATTTTAATTATTTATTAGTTTATTTTTATAGAATTATAAATTAAAATTTAATTATGAGGAAGACAAATATAATTTAAATAATTTATTTTTAATAACAAAATATATAAACTTATAAAAAGAAGTAAAACATTAAAGAAAGTATTATTTTGTAATATATTTTACTTTGATTTTGAATAAATTTTCGTTTTGCAAATATATTTAAAATAATATCTATCCTATTAATAATAGTTTATTAATTTATTTTTTGATCATTAATATAATATTTTTCAATATAATTGTTTATATTGAATTTACATGATATATAATTATTAAGATTATCATATTTAAATATAGTATTCACACAAAAAAATTTAAAAATTGTTATATTTTCAAAGTTTATAACATTAAAAAATGAGAAAAAATAACAAAAATAATTTTTTTTATATCATTATTTCAATAAAACTTATAAACAATTAAATGCCTAAATACATAAATCTCTAAACTCCTAAACCCCGAAGCCTCTAAATACCTAAACTTTTAAACTTGTAAACATTAAATATACTTTAAATAATTTATAGAAATATTAATTACAAAATACATTATGAGTGACAAATATAATTTAAATAATATATTTTTCAACAAAAAAATACAAGCTTATAAAATGGTGCAAAAACATAAAAAAATTATTATTTAGTAATAAATTTTACTTTGATTTTGAATCATTTTAGGTTTTATAATTATATTTTACTTTATATCTATCATATTAATAATAGTTTATTAATTTTTTTTTGATAATTGATATAATATTATCAAAAAAATTATTTATATTAGTTTATATTATATATAGTTATAATAATTATTATTACCAAATATTGTATTCACATTTTTAAAAAATTTTAAAATTATTATATTTTCAAATGTTATGACTAACAAATTTGAAAAAATATCAAAAATAAATTTTTTTTATTTCATTATTTAAATAAAAGCTATAAACCATTAAATGCCTAAATACTTAAATCAATAACTTCTAAATCTCGAAAACCCTAAATAGATAATTTTTTAAACAGGTATATCCTAAATAATAAATAATAAATCTAATTTTTATTTTTTTATTATAATTTTAAATATACATTTTAATTATTTATTTGTTTATTTTTATATAAATATAAATTAGAAAATAAATTATAAGTTAGACAAATAAGTTTTATATAAATTATTTTTCAACAAAAAAATATAGATAAACTTATTAAAAGAATAAAAAAATTAAAAACAAAAATTATTATATAGTAATATATTTTTATTTATTTATGAATCATTTTATGTTTTGTAATTATATTTTAATTGATATCTAACTTAATAATAATAAATTATTAATTTATTTTTTCATCATTATTAGAATATTTATCAATAAAAATATTTTTATGATATATAGATTTAATAATTATTATAACTAAATATTGTATTCACTTTTGAAAAAAATTTTAAAATTATTATATTTTCAAAGATTATAACCTTTGAACATGTGAAAACTCAAAAAAAATATATATATTTTTATTATTTCATTGTTTAAATAAAACCTATAAATCACTAAATGCCTAAACACTTAAATCACTAAACTACAAAATCCTGATACCCCTATATAGATAATCGTTTAAACAGGCATCCCCTAAATAATAATTAATAAATCTCATTTTTATTTGTTTTCATTATAATTTAAAAAATTCATTTTGATTGTTAAGTTTTTTCTTTATATATATATTAATTATAAAATAAATTATGAGTTAAAAATATAATATATAAAAATTAATTTTCAACAAAAAATAGATAAGCTTATAAAAAGAATAAAAATTTAAAAACAAATAATTATTAATAACTAATATATTTTGCTTTGCTTTTGAATCAATTTAGGTTTTGATATTATATTTTAAGTAATATCAACCTTATTCATAATATATTTTTAATTTATTTTTTGATAATTATTAGAATATCTATCAATAAAATTGTTTATATTGAATTTATATGATATATAATTATTATGATTTTTATAAATAAATATTGGATTCACTTATGAAAAAAAATTTAAAAATTATTATATTTTCAAATGTTTTAATCTTAAAAAATGAGAAAGAAGACAAAAAATAAATTTTTTGTTATTTCTTTTTTAAATAAAACCTATAGACCACTAAATGTTTACTTACTTAAATCAGTAGCTCATAAAATCCGAACCCCCTAAATTATAAACCTTATAATAGCTGTATACTACTTAATAAATAATAAATCTCATTTTTATTTTTATTTATTATAATTTTAAATATTCATTTTAATTATTTATATTTTAATTTTTAAAAAAATTAATTACAAAATAAATTTCGAGTGAGACAGATATTAATAAAATAATTTATTTTTAATCATAAAAAAATATAAGCTTATAAAAAGATGGAAAAATTTAAAAATTAAATATTATTATTTAGTAATATATATTTATTTGATTTTGAATCATTTTGTGTTATGTAAATATTTTTTAATTAATATCTATCTTATTATTAATAGTTTATTAATTTAATTTTTGATCATTATTATAATATCTATCAATAAAATTGTTTATATTGAATTTATATGATATATAATTATTAAAATTATTATAACTAAATATTGTATTCACATTTCAAAAATTGTAAATATTATTATATTTTCAAAGGTTATAACCTATGAAATTGATAAAAAATATAGAAACTTTTTTTGTTATTTTATTTTCTAAATAAAACCTATAAACCACTAAAAGCCTAAAAAGATAAATTGCTAAACTCCTAAACGACAAAACCTCTAAATACTTATTCCATTAAACGACAAAAAGCATAATATTTGATGACTAAAGAGAACCCCAATATTTGTTGAATTTATGCCTCATTTTCATACCCATTTTAGACACCATTGTATCTCTACTATTTTCACAAAGCTCAATTTTTTTCAAAATTCGAATAATATGAGGAAAATAAACATTGGAGGTAGAATATTATGAGCCAGAAAAATTTAAAAGTTATCTCATAAAAAGTTTTCAAGAAACGGGCCAAAATTTTGGCATTTGTTCAGTCTCTCTCAGTTGGAACGTTTGAACCAAATTCCTTCAAAGAGCTTTTGTCTTTGTCCTCCAACTTATCAAATTATTTTTGATATTTTATATCAGTTTGTAGCATCAAATAAGTTGAATTCAATCTTGTAGGACAATCTAATTGCAATGAAAATCCATATGTCAAGTTTGCTTCTTCAACACAACTTAAACATATCTAACCTTTTAGGACTGCTCACATATTTCACCACACCTTTAATTTTTTGAATAGCACCCACAACTACTACAAAGCCATCTCTGACAATTAAATTTAAGATATTAGCACAACATCTCAAATGAAAATGCTCGCCTCTCAGAGATACAACACTTTTCTTCACAAGCCTTTTTTTTCAATTGTTCAATTGCAACATCATTATTTGATGCATTGTCAACAATAATGCACATCAACTTTCACAAACCTCATTCATTCATGCAAAACTCAATAGCATTTCTAATATTAACTCCAGAATGATTTTTAATTTGACAAAAGTTCAAGAGCCTTTTATGCATATTATATTGAGAATCAATTAAATGAATACTCAAACATATATAAGACAAATTCTGAATGCAAGTCCAAGTGTCTGTAGTCAATGAAACTATAAAACAATGAGATGATATGCTATCAAATAATTTCTTCTTTTCCTTCACAAACAAAATAAAAAAATCCCTCAATATAGAGTGCCTAGATGGAATTTTAAATTGAGGCACACTAACTTCAAAAAAAACCTTAAACTCATCAGTCTCAACAAAACAAAAAGGCAATTCATCTTTTATGATCATTTTCACCAAAGCCTCACTAACTAGTTGTTGATCAAATTGCCAATAAGTTAATTTGTTATCCTCTAAACAAGTACCTTTACTGAAACTCAACAAAGATTGTGACTTGTCTTTACCTTTGTGAGCTTCTATTAATTCTTTTTTGGGTGGAAATTTCCTACAAGTCTCTCTAAACTATTTTTATAAACTCGAAGTACCTTGATCAGTTTTTGCAAAATATTCTTTCCTACACCATATACAAGCTGCCCTACTAGTTTCATTTCCCTCTGAATCAACTAATATCTCATAAGTTTCCCAAACAATAGATTATACTTTTTATGAACTTGAGGTTCAGATGAACCTTGACTTTCTTTTAGAATTGGAATTGAAGAACCTGCCATAATAATAGGAGGTTTCGTGAAAGGATGATGATTGGATTTACAAGTACTTTGATCATTTGAGATGTTATCATCTTCAATTTATTGTATTTTCATTTACCGTCGGATTATGCCATCTGCATTCCATTAATTAATATGATATGTTAAGCATATATACATATAAATATTTCAAACAAGCAAGCTCTACAAAATTGACTTGTAACACATTTTGCCCACTCATTCAGCCCAACCATAACACCACAACCAATACTCAACAAAACTGACTGAAATACATAATAATAATAATAATAATAATTAATCACTCAATTCTCATCAGAAAAACAAACCAAAAGGCTGGTGGCATTCAGAGACACTGTGGAGGCAACCAGAAGTGCGACGGACAAGGGCTGGACCGAATTGAACATGGCTGGAATGGCATAAGGTGGCCTCGAACTCGTCGGAATAGCAATAGGTGCATAGTAATTGGATGGACAATAGCGGAATTCGTGGCATCTTCATGTCATATATATATATATATATATATATATATTCTGGTTCTAGTATCATTTTTTAGGATGGGATGATTCTCGAGATGGATATTGCTTAAGATCCGGAACCGTCCCAAAAGAAAAAATATGTGACAAAATGGGACGGGAAAAGTCAAAGTCAGCGGATTTTTCTCCGTCCCGATTCTTTCGGGACAAGACTTTGGGTCGGGTCATGAATCTCCTAGTCCCGTGAGGAGTCCTACTAAATGCATATAAAGTTAAATCAGTAAACTCCTAAACCCCGTAATGCCAAAATACATAAACCATTAAATGGCTAAATACTACTTAATAATTAATAAATCTATTTTTTATTACTATTTATTATATTTTAAATATTCATTTTAATTATTTATTAGCGTATTTATTTAGAAATATTTATTACAAAATAAATTATGAGTGGGACAAATAAAAATTAAATAATATATTATTTATCTAATAAAAATATACGCTTATAAAAGAAGTATAAATTTAAAAATTAAAAATTATTATTAAGTAATATAAGTTACTTTAATTTTGAATCAATTAGGGTTTTGTAAATATTTTTTAATAAATATCTATCTTAATATTAATAGTTTATAAATTTTATTTTTGATAATTATTATAATATCTATAAATAAAATTATTTATATTAAATTTATATTATATATAATTATTAATATTATTATAAAAATATACTATATTAAAATTTCAAAAAATTTAAAATATTATTATATTTTCAAATGTTATAACCTATGAAAATAATAAAAAATTATAGAAATTATTTTTGTTATTTTATTTTTTTAAATAAAACCTATAAACCAATAATAGCCTGAAAACATAAATCGTTAAACTACTAACAACAAAACCTCTAAATACTTAAATCATTAAACTAGTAGACATTAATAATAAATAATAAATCTCATTTTACTTTTTATTCATTATAATTTTAAATTTTTATTTTAATTATTTATCAATTTATTTTATAGAAATATAAATAACAAAATAAATTATTTTTGAGACAGATCTAATTTAAATTAAACTGGTATCCCTAAATAATAAATAATAAATCTCATTTTTTTAATTATAATTTTAAATATTCATTTTAATTATTTATTTGTTTATTTATATATAAATATTAATTACAAAATAAATTGAGTTAGACAAATATAAATTATATAAATTATTTTTTTTCAAAAATTATTGATAAACTTTTTAAAAGAAAAAAAAAAATCAAAACAAAAAATTATTATATAGTAATATATTTTGCTTTTTTCTGAATCATTTTAGTTTTTTAATTATATTTTAATTGATATCTATCTTATTAATAATAGATTATTAATTTATTTTTTGATCATTATTAGAATATTTATCAATAAAATTGTTTATACTGAATTTATATGATATATAAATATAATGATTATTATAACTAAATATTGTATTCACATTTAAAAAAAATTAAAAATTATTATATTTTCAAAGGTTATAACCTTTGAAAATATCAAAAAATAATTAAAATAATTTTTTTGATTTTTTTTAAATAAAAACTATAAACCACTAAATGCATACACAGTTAAATTAATAAACTTCTAGAACCCATAATGCCTAAATACATAAACCATTAAACTTCTATATACTAATTAATAATTAATAAATCTAATTTTTATTTCTATTTATTATAAATTTTAAATATTCATTTTTATTATTTATTAGATTATTTTTATAAAAATATTTATTACAAAATAAAGTATGAGTGTGATAAATATAATTTAATTAATTTATTTTTTATAAAAAAAATATACGCTTATAAAAGAAGTAAAAATTTAAAAATTAAAAATTATTATCCAGTAATATATTATACTTTAATTTTGAATCAATTTGCATTTTGTAAATATTTTTTAATTAATATCTATCTTTTTATTAATAATTTATTAATTTAATTTTTGATCATTTTTATATTATCTTTCAATATAATTGTTTATATTGAATTTATATGATATATAATTATTAATATTATTATAACTAAATATTGTATTCACATTACAAAAAATTTTAAAAATTATTATATTTTTAAAGGTTATAACCCTTTAAAATGATAACAAATTATAGAAATTTTTTTTGTTATTTTTTTTATATAAAACCTATAAACCACTAAAAGCCTAAAAACATAAATAACTAAACTCCTAATGACAAAAAATCTAAATACTTAAACCAGTATACTGATATACATTAATAATAAATCTTAAATCTCGTTTTAATTTTTAGTCAGTATAATTTTAAATTTTTATTTTAATTATTTATCAGTTTATTTTTATAGAAATATTAAATACAAAATAAATTTTTAGTGAGACAGATCTAATTTAAATTAAACCGTTATCCCTAAATAATAAATAATAAATCTTATTTTTTTTCATTATAATTTTAAATATTCATTTTAATTATTTATTTGTTTATCTATATATAAATATTAATTGCAAAATAAATTGACATAGACAAATATAATTTATATATATTATTTTTCGGCAAAAAATTATAAATAAACTTTTTGAAGAAAAAAAAAATTTGTAAACAAAAAATTATTATATAGTAATATATTTAGTATTGATTCTGAATCATTTTAGGTTTTATAATTATATTTTAATTGATATCTATCTTTGTTTAATTGAAATATATATTATTAATAATAGATTATTAATTTATTTTTTGATCATTATTAGAATATTTATAAATAAAATTGTTTATATTGAATTTAAATGATATATAAATATAATGATTATTATAACTAAAGATTGTATTCACTTTTAAAAAAAATTTAAAAATTATTATATTTTGAAAGGTTGTAACATTTGAAAATATTAGAAAATAATAAAAATATTTTTATTGTTATTTTATTTTTTAAATAAAACCTATAAACCACTAAAAGCCTAAAAACATAAATTGATAAATTCCTAAATGACAAAATCTCTATATACTTCTTCCATTAAACTGGTATAGATTAATAATAAATAATAAATAGCATTTTAATTTTTATTCAGTATAATTTTAAATTTTTATTTTATTTATTATTCAGTTTAATTTTATAGAAATATTAATTATAAAATAAATTATTAGTGAGACTAATCTAATTTAAAATAAATTGGTATCCCTAAAAAATAAAAAATAAATCTCATTTTTTTAATTATAATTCTAAATATTTATTTTAATTATTTATTTGTTTATTTATATATAAATATTAATTACAAAATAAATTGAGTTAGACAAATATAATTTATATAAATTGTTTTTCATCAAAAAATTATAGATAAACTTTTTAAAAGAAAAAAAAATTTAAAGCAAAAAATTATTATATAGTAATATATTTTGCTTTACTTCTGAATCATTTTGGGTTTTGTAATTATATATTAATTGATATCTATCTTATTAATAATAGATTATTAATTTATTTTTTTGATCATTATAAGAATATTTATCAATAAAATTCTTTATATTGAATTTATATGATATATAAATATAATGATTATTATAACTAAAGATTGTATTCACTTTTTAAAAAAATTAAAAAATTAATTATATTTTGAAAGGTTATAACCTTTGAAAATATCAAAAATTAATAAAAATGTATTTCTTGTTATTTTATTTTTTAATTAAAACCTATAAACCACTAAAAGCCTAAAAACATAAATTTCTAAACTTCTTAACGACAAACCGACTAATTACTTAATCCATTAAACTGGTATACATTAATAATAAATAATAAATCTTATATTAATTTTTAATCAGTATTATTTTAAATTTTTATATTAATTATTTATCATTTTATTTTTATACAAATATTAATTATAAAATAAATTATTAGTGAGATAGATTTAATTTAAATTAAACCGGTATCCCTAAATAATAAATAATAAATCTTATTTTTTTTCATTATAATTTCAAATAAACATTATAATTATTTATTTGTTTATTTATATATAAAAATTAATTACATAATAAATTGAGTTAGATAAATATAATATATATATATATATATTATATTTACATAACCCAAATAATTTTTAAAATTTTTTGAAATATGAATACTATGTATAATTATTTAAATCTTACTAATTATATATCATATAAATTCAATATAAATAATTTTAAGGATGGATATTATAATAATGATCAAAAGTTAAATTAATAAACTATTATTAATCATATAATAATGTTTAAAATATATTTAGATAACACAGTGATTCATAATCAAATCAAAATATATTCTAAATAATATATTTAGATGAAAAATATATTATTATATAAAAATGATTCAGAAGAAATGAAAATATATTACTCTATAATAATTTCTTGTTTTGAAATTTTCTTTTCTTTTAAAATAAATTATTTTTCATGTTAATTATTAATAATTTATATAAATTATATTTGTCTAACTCATAATTTATTTTGTAATTAATATTTATATAAAAATAAACACATAAATAATTAAAATCAAAAATTAAAATCAATATTTAAAATTATAATTAATAAAATAATATTGAGATTTATTATTTATTATTTTGGGTCACCAGTTTAAAAGGATTATTATTTATTATTTAGGGTTTTAAAGATTTAAGAGTATTTGATTTAAGTGTTTAGGCATTTAGTGGTTTAAGGTTTTATTTAAACAATGAAATATCAAAAAAGTATATTTTTTTTATTTTTTCAAATTTTTAAAGGTTATAACCATTGAAAATATAATAATTCTAAAATTTTTTTCAAAAGTAAATTCATTATTTAGTTATAATAATCATTATATTTAAATATCATTTAAATTCAATATAAACTATTTCATTGATAAATAATCTAATAATGATCAAAAAATAAATTAATAATCTATTGTTAATAAGATAGATTTTAATTATAATATAATTACAAATCCTAAAATGATTCAGAAGCATAGCAAAATATATTACTATATAATAATTTTTTGTTTTGAAATTTTTTATTCTTTTAAAAAGTTTATCTAGATTATTTTGATGAAAAATAATTTATATAAATTATATTTGTTTAACTCATAATTTATTTTGTAATTAATATTTATATAAAAATAAATAAATAATAATTAAAATGAATATTTAAAATTATAATGAAAAAAATAAAAATGAGATTTATTGTTTATTATTTAAGATATATCTGATTAAAAAATTATCTATATAGGGTTTTCGAGTTTTAGAAGTTATTCATTTAATTATTAGGTAATTAGTGGTTTATAGGTTTTATTTAAATAATGAAATTACAAATAATTTATTTTTGATATTTTGTAAAATTTTCAAAGATTATAATCTTTGAAAATATAATAATTTTAAAATTTTTTTAAAAAGTGAATACAATATTTAGTAATAATTATTATTATTATTATAACAATATATAATATAAACTAAATATAAACAATTTTATTGATATATATTTTATCAATAATTTAATTACAAAAATTAAAATGAATAAAAATCAAAGTAAATTTATTACTAAATAATAATTTTGGTTTTTTATTTTTTGCGTCATTTTATAAGATTATATATTTTTTAATAAAAAATAAATTATTTAAATTATATTTGTATCACACATATTTTATTTTGTAATTAATATTTCAATAAATTATTTAAATTATATTTAAGGTTTACGAGTTTAAAGGTTTAAATATTTAGGGGCTTTGGGGTTTAGGAAATTTAGAGATTTATGTGTTTAGATATTTATTTGTTTATAAGTTTTATTTAAACAATGATATAACAAAAAATTTATTTTTTGTTATCTTTTCTCATTTTTTAAGGTTATAAACTTTGAAAATATAACAATTTTTAATTTTTTTAAATGTGAATACTATATTTAGTTATGATAATAATAATAATTGTATATCATATAAATTCAATATAAATAATTATATTGATAGATATTATATTAATGATCAAAAAATAAATTAATAAACTATTATAATTAAGATAGATATTATTTAAAATATATTAGCAAAACCTAAATTTATTCAAAATCAAAGTAAAATAAATTACTTAATAATAATGTTTTTGATGTTTTCCTTCTTTTTATAAGTTTATATTTTTTGTTCTTAAAAGTATATTATTTAAATTATATTTTTCATTCTGATAATATATTTTGTAATTTATAATTCTATAAAAATAAAATTAAAAATAATTAAAATGAATATTTAAAATTATAATGAATACAAATAAAAGTGAGATTTATTATTTATTATTATGGATATACAGTTTTAAAAGTTTAGGTATTTAGGTGTTTTGGGGTTTAGTGATCTAAGTGTTTATGCCTTTAGTGATTTATAGTTTTTATTTAAAGAATAACACAAAAAATATATAACTTTTTGTTTTTTTTAATTTTTGAAGGTTATAACCTTTGATGAAATATAAAATATTTAAATTATATTTATCTCACTAATAATTTATTTTGTAATTAATATTTTTATAAAAATAAATTAATAAATAATTAAAATAAAAATTTAATATTATACTGAATAAAAATTAAAATGCGAGTTATGATTTATTATTAATGTATACCAGTTTAATGGTTTTGAGATTTAAAATTTTATGAAATGTGAATACAATATGTAGTTATAATATTATTAATAATCATTCATCATATAAATTCAATATAAATAATTTTATTCATTGTTATTATAATAATGATCAAAAATTAAATTAATAAACTATTAATAATAATATAGATTTTAATTAAAAAATATTTACAAAACCCAATTTGATTCAAAATTAAAGTATAATATATTATTGAATAATAATTTTTAATTTTTATATTTTACTTCTTTTATAAGTGTATATATATTTTTTGATTAAAAATAAATTATTTAAATTATATTTGTTTTAGTCATAATTTATTTTGTAATAAATATTTCTATAAAAATAAACTAAAAATAATTAAATGAATATTTAAAATTATAATAAATAGAAATAAAAATTATATTTATTACTTATTATGTATTATATAGTGGTTTAATGGATTATGTATTTAGGTATTACGGGGATTAGGAGTATACTGATTTAATCGAGTATGCATTTAGTGGTTTATAAGTCTTATTTAAAAAATAAAATTACAAAAAATTTATTTATATTATTTTTTGATATTTTCAAAGGGTATAACCTTTGAAATAAATTAATTTTTAAATTTTTTTCAAAAGGGAATTCAATATTTAGTTATAATAATCATTATATTTATATATCATATAAATTCAATATAAACAATTTTAGTGATTAATATTCTAATAATGATCAAAAAATAAATTAATAATCTATTATTAATAAGATAGATATCAATTAAAATATAATTACAAAACATAAAATGATTTATAAGCAATCCAAAATATATTACTATATAATAATTTTTTGTTTTGTTATTTTTTTTTATTTTAAAAATTTATCTATATTTTTTTGATTAAAAATAATTTACATAAATTATATTTGTCTAACTCATAATTTATTTTTTAATTAATATTTATATAAAAATAAACTAATAAATAATTAAAATGAATATTTAAAATTATAATGAAAAAAAATGAGATTTATTATTTATTATTTAGGGTATACCGGTTTAATTAAAATTAGATCTGTATCACTAATAATTTATTTTGTAATTAATATTTCTATAAAAATAAACTGATAAATAATTAAAATAATAATTAAAATTTTACTGAATAATTAAAATTGTTCCTCTCTCAACTCTAGAATGATTGCTAAAGCTCTAACCAAAATAATATAAGCTTTTACTTTATATCTATTATGTCTCATCATATTTGATGTTGAATCACTCGGCTATCAAAGGTAATTTGACTCGTGTACGCTAACAGACTAAACCAAAGTTATACCCCTATGTGTTGAAATAGCTAGTTGTTGAGGATGCTATTTATATTGATTATTGTAATTTCTTATAAAATATCTCTCAAGCACACACTCAAAGTAATTTTTTTAAAACATAGTTCACCTCTAAAAAAATAACCACCTTGTAGGCTATTAGAACAAACTAGCCTCGGGGCGGTTTGAGCAGGGCAAGAAGTATGGGCTCTCTTTGAATCAGAATCAAAAAATTTATTATATTGGCATGTCTATGTAAAGATAAAATGCACAAGCTATGGTAATATCAAATACTGTTACCTAGTATTATAGTGATTAAATATGTATTCTTGATCATTCTTAGTGCCATAACAATATGTTCAACAGAGAGACACAAGTTATGGGATATTCTCATCGATATGATTTTGTGTTCTAGAGACAAAATATACAATCATGACCATTGCTAATGCTACAATAATTTAAATCAAGAAATAGACTAAATCCATAACTCACCCCTTGAGTCATGACATTGTGTTACATATACAAAAATATAAATCTTTGACATTCTTAAAAGTTTTGAATTTCTATTTAAATTTAACACTTAGTCATGTGATTATAAAAGTGCAAAACATGAGATTTAGGATTTAGGGTTCATGGATCAGGCTTATAGTTTATTGTTTAAGGTTTAGGATTTAAAGGTTAGGGTTTAGGGTTTTTTTTGTTTTTTTTGGAAATACACACTTTATTTATCTTTTAAGCACACAACTGACAAGAGACTAAAAAGCTGACTAATTTAGGCCAGCACACCAAATCCTATGCACCTTAATGAATCTATGCATAAAATACATATAAAAACATAATGCCTAAGAATTTGAAGCGTACGAATACAACTAAAATTACCTTGCATTCCCGGACTTCAGAGTTGGCATTGAGTAATTATGCGCACAGCGTCCTTTCCATTCGGATTTTTCAAAGCCTTTTGGAGGAACCTGAATGGTGCACCATATTAAAACTATGCAAATATAAGATTGTGCATGTGTGTGACATCCAGCATCAAACATTTGCCTATGTAATTGCTATGCAATGAAATACATGTAAAACTGTATATCTTGGGTTCGAATATCTCTACGGCACTTTGTCAATTCATTCTCACCTCTGCATTCCACATTATTTTGCTCCAATGATCCTCAAAAGAGTATATCTTGGGTTAGAATGCTTCCTCCTCAAGCTCCAAGATGTGGCCGTATGTTGCACCGACAAAATATCAAAAATTATGCATGCATCGGTGTGCATGTGTGATGAGGTCCAACTCATAGTCTAATTATCTATGCATACAACGAAGCTAGAATACAAGTAAAATTATAAAATCTATAAAGATGGGTCTTCTGCTCCCGGGAGAGTAGCATCGCTTAATGTGTATTTACAAAATGCATTAGGTGGGCCCCACCTAGAGATACTCATGGGTCCAGTTGCCCTCATTGCATGCTACATAGAGAATAGACAAGATTGTGTGTGTGAGTATGTCATGATCTATCTCTACAAGTAAATGATGCATACAAAGTCCAAAATACAAATAAGACAAAAACATAAACTACATGTTTGAATCTTTCCCTCCCGTGTGGCTGGTCTGGACTCCATTGCATACTGACCCTGCTTGGTGATGGTTCGGATTTTGCCAGCTCTCCAATTAATCACAGTTTATACTCTCATTGAGCGATGGTTGGGTGGACCTCTATGTTGCAATTTAGGGCTAGTGGGATCCACTCCTAGCTACTCCTGGGTTTACTTCCGACCAATTTGCTCGGTCTCATCAGTTGTCTGAATGTTATCATCCCGGCTTGCTAGCGGGGCCCTCTACAAGCTAGTGGCCCATACTTCTGGCTACTTCCAGGACTTGCTGGCCCTTCTAAATGCTACACCAAAATGGACAAGAATATGTGCACTTGTGCACTATGGTCCATCGCTGTGTGTGTGGTGCAGCAGTATCAGGGTTAAAGAGTTTAGTAATTTAAGTATTTAGGTATTTTGTGGTTTATAGGTTTTATTTAAATAATTAAATAACAAATAAATATATTTTTATGATATTTTCTCATTTTCAAGGTTATAACCATTGAAAATATTATAATTTTTAATTTTTTTTCAAATAGTAATACAATATTTAATTATAATAATCATAAAAATAAAATATCATGTAAATTCAATATAAATAATTGTATTGATCGATATTATAATACTGATCATAAAATAGATTAATAAACTATTATTAATAAGATAGATATTAATTAAAATATATTTGCAAAACATAAAACGATTCAAAATCAAAGTAAAATATCTTACTAAATAATAATTTTTTATTTTTAAATTTTTTATTATTTTTATAATCTTATTAATTTTTTTGATGAAGATAAATTATTTAAATTATATTTGTCTCATTCATAATTTTATTTTGCAATTAATATTTCTATAAAAATAAATTAATAAATAATTAAAATGAATATTAAAATTATAATGAATACAAATAAAAATGAGATTTATTACTAATTATTTTGGGTATACCGGTTTAATGGTTTAAGTATTTAGGAGTTTAGCAGTTTAGTGATTTAAGTGTCTAGGCATTTAGTAGTTTATGTTTTATTTAAATAATGAAATAACAAAAAAATTATTTTTCAAAATTTTTTATCAATTTTGAAGGTTATAACCTTTATAAATATAATAATTTTTAAATTTTTTTCAAATGTGAATACAATATTTAGTTATAATAAACTTAATAATTATATATCATGTAAATTTAAAATAAACAATTTTATTGATAGATATTAATAACATAAATATAAATATAAATATAACAATGATAAAAAAATAAATTAATAAACTATTATTTATTGATAGATATTTATATATTATTTATAAATACTTAAACCTTTAAAGTTGGTTTAAAGGTTTAAGTATTTAAGGGTTTTGGGTTTTGGGGTCTAGGAGTTTAATGATTTAAACATTTAGGCATTTAGTAGTTTATAGGTTTTATATAAACAATAAAATAACAAAAAATTTATTTTTGTGATTTTATCTCATTTTAAAGATGATAACCTTTAAAAATATAATAATTTTTAAATTATTTTCAAATGTAAATATAATATTTAGTTATAATAATCTTTAAAATTATATATCATGTAAATTCACTATAAAGAATTTTATTGATAAATATTCTAATGATGATCAAAAAATAAATTAATAATCTATTATTAGTAAGATATATATCAATTATAATATAATTACAAAACCTAAAATGATTCAGATGCAAAGAAAAATATATTACTATATAATAATTTATTGTTTTGAAATTTTTTTTAATGAATATTAATTAAAATGAATAATAATTAAAATAAATAATAATAAGTATAAAAAGGTTATTTATAATTTTTTAATGAATAATAGTTTATATAAATTATTTTTTTCTGGCTCAATTTATTTTGTAATTAATATTTATATATAAATAAACAAATAAATAATTTAAATGAATAATTTAAATTATAATGAAAAAAATGAGATTTATTATTTATTATTTAGGGATACTGTTTTAATTTAAATTAGATCCGTCTCACTAATAATTTATTTTGTAATTAATATTTCTATAAAAATAAACTAATAAATAATTAAAATAAAAATATAAAATTATTCTGAATAAAAATTAAAATGAGATTTATGAATTATTATTTATGTTTACCATTTTAATGGTTTAAGTATTTAAAGGTTTTATCATTTAAGATTTTAGTGATTTATGTTTTTAGGCATTTAGTGGTTTATAGGTTTTATTTAAACAATGAAATAACAATAAAAATATTTTTGATATTTTTTCACATTTTCAAAGGTTAGAACCTTTGAAAATATAATAATTTTAAATTTTTTTAAAAATGTGAATATAATATTTAGTAATAATAATCATATTAATTATATATAATACAAACTAAATATAAACAATTTTATTGATAGATAT
This sequence comes from Sapria himalayana, assembly GCA_029783825.1. Taxonomy (NCBI): domain Eukaryota; kingdom Viridiplantae; phylum Streptophyta; class Magnoliopsida; order Malpighiales; family Rafflesiaceae; genus Sapria; species Sapria himalayana. Next base: position 72,325 of record JAREIK010003096.1, read on the forward strand.
GATATCAATTATCAAAAAATAAATTAATATGCTATTATTAATATTATAGATATAAATTAAAATATAATTAAAAATCTAAAATGATTCAAAAATAATTGTAAAATTTATTACTAAATAATAATTTTTGTTTTTAAGTTTTTGCTTCTTTTTATAAGCATATATATTTATTTGATGAAAAACAAATTATTTAAATTATATTTGTATCACTCATAATTTATTTTATAATTAATATTTCAATATATTATTTAAATTATTTTTAAGGTTTACGAGTTTAAAGGTATAAGTATTTAGGGGCTTAGGGGTTTAGGATTTTAGAGATTTATGTGTTTAGGCATTTAATGGTTTATAAGTTTTATTTAACAATGATATAACAAAAAATTTATTTTTGTTATTTTTTATGATTTTTGAAGGTTATAACCTTTGAAAATATAACAATTTTTAAATTTTTTTTATATGTGAATACTATATTTAGTTATGATAATCGTAATAATTATATATCATGTAAATTCAATATAAACAATTATATTGATAAATATTATATTAATGATCAAAAAATAAATTAATAAACTATTATTAATAAGAAAGAGTTTATTTAAAATATATTTGCAAAACATAAATTTATTCAAAATCAAATTAAAATATATTACTAAATAATAATTTATTTGATGTTTTGCTTCTTTTTATAAGTTTACATTTTTTTATTAAAAGTAAATTATTTAAATTATATTTGTCTTCCTCATAATTTATTTTTAATTTATAATTATATAAAAATAAACTAATAAATAATTAAAATGAATATATAAAACTATAATGAATACAAATAAAATAGAGATTTATTATTTATTATTCAGGATATACTAGTTTAATGGTTTAAGTATTTAGGTGTTTTGGAGTTTAGTGATTTAAGTGTTTAGGCCTTTAGTGATTTATAGTTTTTATTTAAAGAATGAAAAAATAAAAAATTTAATTTTTTGATTTTTTTTTAATTTTTGAAGGTTATAAATTTTGAGATTATAATAATTTTTAATTTTTTTTAATCTAAATATAATATTCAGTAATAATAAACTTAATAATTATATATAATTGAAACTCAATATAAAAAATTTTATTAATAGATATTATAATAATATCTATTAATAAAATATTATAAATTTATAATAGATATTATAATAAACATAATAAATTTATAATAGATATTATAAATTTATAAACAATTAATATTAAGATAGATATTAATTAAAAAATATTTACAAAATCCAAATTGATTCAAAATTAATCTAACTTATATTAATTGATAATAATTTTTTATTTTTAAATTTATACTTCTTATATAAGCATATATTTTTATTAGATAAATAATATATTTTTTAAATTATATTTGTCCCACTCATAATTTATTTTGTAATAAATATTTCTAAATAAATACACTAATCAATAATTAAAATGAATATTTAAAATATATAATAAATAGCAATAAAAAATAGATTTATTAAGTATTAAGTACTATTTAGCGGTTTAATGGCTTATGTATTTAGGCATTACGGGGTTTAGGAGTTTACTAATTTAACTTTATATGCATTTAGTAGGGATGCTCACGGGACTCGGAGATTCGCGACCCGACCCGAAGTCTTGTCCCGAAAGAATCGGGACTAAGAAAAATCCGTTGACTTTGTACTTATCCCATCCCGTTTTGTCACGTATTTTTTCTTTTGGGACGGTTCCGGATCTTAATCAATAACCATCCCGAGAACCATCCCGTCCTAAAAAATTGATACTAGAAGTAGAAAAATATATATAACATGAAGATGCCACCAATTCCGCTACTGCCCATCCAATTCCGATGCACCTATTGCTGTTCCGATGAGTTCCAAGCCACCTCACGCCATTCCAGCCATGTTCAATTAGGTCCAGCCCTTGTCTGTTGCACTTCTGGTTGCCTCCACCATGTCTCAGATGCCACCAGCCTTTTGGTTTGTTTTTCTGATGAGAATTTAGTTATCAATAATTATTATTATGTGTCTCAGTCAGTTTTGTTGAGAATCGGTTGTGGTGTTGTGGTTTGGCCGAATGAGTGGGCTGAATGTGTTACATTAAGTTTTATAGAGCTTACTTGTTGGAAATATTTATATGTATTTATGCTTAACATATCATATTAATTAATGGCAATGCAGTTGGCACAATCCAGTGGTAAACGAAAAAAACAATAAATTGAAGATGATCACATCTCAAATGATCAAAGTACTGGTAAATCCAATCATCATCCTTTCATGAACCCTCCTATTGTTATGGCAGGTTATTCAATTCCAATTGTAAAATAAAGTCAAGGTACATATGAACCTCAAGCTCATAAAAAGTATAAGTCTACTGTTTGGGAAACTTATGAGATATTAGTTGATTCAGAGGGAAATGAATCGTATGACAGCTTGTACATGGTCTAGTAAAGAATAATTGGAAAAAAGTGATCAAGGTACTTCAGGTTTATGGAAATACTTGAGAGAGACTTGTAAAAAATTTCCACGCAAAAAAGAATTAATAGAAGCTCACATAGGTAAAGACAAGTCACAAAATTTGTTGAGTTTCACTAGATGTACTAGTTCAGAGGATAACTAATTAACATTTTTGGCAATTTGATCAACAACTAGTTAGGGAGGCTTTGGTGAAAATGATCATAAAAGATGAATTGTATTTTTGTTTTGTTGAGAGGGATGAGTTTAAGGAATTTTGTGAAGTTAGTGTGCCTCAATTAAAAATTCCATCTAGGCACTCTATATTGAGAAATTGTATTTATTTGTTTGTGAAGGAAAAGAAGAAATTATTTGATAGCATATGATCTCATTGTTGTAGAGTTTCATTGACTACAGACACTTGGATTAGCATTCAAAATTTGTCTTATATATGTTTGACTGTTCATTTCATTGATTCTCAAAGGAATATGCATAAAAGGCTATTGAACTTTTATGTAATTATAAGTAATTTTGGTGTTAATATTAGAAATGCTATTGAGTTTTGAATTAATGAATGGGGTTTGAGAAAGTTGATGTGCATTACTGTTGACAATGCATCAAATAATTATGTTGCGGTTGAACAATTGAAAAAAAGGCTTGTGAAGAAAAGTGTTGTACATTTGAGAGGTGAGCATTTTCATATGAGATGTTGTGTTCATATCCTAAACTTAATTGTCAGTGATGGCATTGCAGTAGTTGAGAGTACTTTTCAAAAAATTAGAGGTGTTGTGAAATATGCAAGGAGTAGTTCTAAAATATTTGATATGTTTAAGTTATGTGTTGAAATAACAAACTTGACATATGGATCTTCATTGCAATTATATTATCCTACAAGATGAAATTCAACTTATTTGATGCTACAAACTGATATAAAATATCAAAAATAATTTGATAAGTTGGAGGACAAAGACAAAAGGTTTTTGAAGTAGTTTGGTTCAAACGTTCCAACAGAGATAGACTGAATAAATGCCAAAATTTTGTCTCGTTTCTTGAAAACTTTTTATGAGGTAACTTGTAAATTTTCTGACTCATAATATTCTACCTCTAGTGTTTGAGTCATTATGCGCACTGTATCCTTTCCATTTCGATTTGTCCAAGCCTTTTGGAGGAACCTGAATGATGCACCATATTAAAACTATGCAAATATAAGATTGTGCATGTGTGTGACATGCAGCATCAAGCGTTTGCCTATGTCATTGCTATGCAATGGAATACATGAAAATCTGAATACCCATAAATCCACAAGTCCATATATACGGCACTTTGTCAATTCATTCTCACCTCTGAATTCCACATTCTTTTGCTCCAATGATCCTCAAAAGAGTATCTTTTGGGTTAGAATGCTTACCCCTCGAGCTCCAAGAAGTGGCTGTATGTTTCACCGACAAATTATCAAAAAATATGCATGCATCGATGTGCATGTGTGATGAGGTCCATCTCATAGTCTAATTATCTATGCGTACAACCAAGCTAGAATACAAGTAAAATTACAAAATGCTATAAAGATGGGTCTTTTGCTCCCAGGAGTGTAGCATCGACAAATGTGTATTTACAAAATGCATTAGTGGGCCCCACCTAGAGAAACTCATGGGTCTAGTTTCCCCCATTGCATGCTACATAGAGAACAGACAAGATTGTTTGTGTGAGTATGTCATGATCCATCTTTACAACTACATGGTGCATACAAAGTCAATAATACAAATAAGACTACAAACATAAACTACAAGTTTGAATCTTTTGCTCCTGTGTGGCTGGTCTGTACTACATTGCTTATTGGCCCTGCTTGGTGATGCTTCAGATTTTGCCGGCTCTCCAATTAATCATGGATTACCCGCTACTCCTATTGGGCGGCGATTGGGTGGCCCTCTATGCTGCCTGATAGGCCTAGTGGGACCCACTCCTAGTTACTCCTGGGTTTACTCCCGACAACTTTGCTCGATCTCGTCTGTTGTCTGAATGTTATCATTCCGGCTTGCTAGTTGGTCCCTCTATAAGCTGGTGGCCCATACTTCTAGTTGCTTCCAGGATTTGTTGGCCCCTCTAAATGCTACATCAAAATCGACAAGAATATGTGCACGCATGTACCGTGGTCCGTCACTATGTGTGTGGTGCAGTAGTATCAGGGTTCAAGAGTTTAGTAATTTAAGTATTTATGTATTTTGTGATTTATAGGTTTTATTTAAATAATTAAATAACAAAAAAATTATTTTTATGATTTTTTCTCATTTTCAAGGTTATAACCATTGAAAATATTATAATTTTTAATTTTTTTTTCAAATGTTAATACAATATTTAATTATAATAATCATACAAATTAAATATCATGTATATTCAATATAAATAATTTTTATGATCAATATTATAATACTGATCATAAAATAGATTAATAAACTATTATTAATAAGATAGATATTAAATAAAATATATTTGCAAAACCTAAAATGATTCAAAATCAAAGTAAAATATATTACTAAATAATAATTTTTTATTTTTAAATTTTTGATTCTTTTTATAAGCTTATAAATTTTTTTGATGAAAATAAATAATTTAAATTATATTTGTCTCATTCATAATTTTATTTTGCAATTAATATTTCTATTAAAACAAACTAATAAATAATTAAAATGAATATTGAAATTATAATGAATACAAATAAAAATGAGATTTATGATTAATTATTTAGGGTATACCAGTTTAATGGTTAAAGTATTTAGGAGTTTAGGAGTTTAGTGTTTTACGTGTTTAGACAATTAGTAGTTTATATGTTTTATTTAAATAATGAAATAACAAAAAAATTATTTTTCAAATTTTTATCAATTTTGAAGGTTATAACCTTTATAAATATAAAAATTTTTAAATTTTTTCAAATGTGAATACAATATTTAGTTATAAGAAACTTAATAATTATATATCATGTAAATTAAAAATAAACAATTTTATTGATAGATATTAATAACATAAATATAAATATAAATATAACAATGATAAAAAAATAAATTAATAAACTATTATTTATTGATAGATATTTATATATTATTTATAAATACTTAAACCTTTAAAGTTGGTTTAAAGGTTTAAGTATTTAAGGGTTTTGGGGTTTTGGGGTCTAGGAGTTTAATGATTTAAGCATTTAGTAGTTTATAGGTTTTATATAAACAATAAAATAACAAAAAATTATTTTTGTGATTTTATCTCATTTTAAAGATGATAACCTTTAAAAATATAATAATTTTTAAATTATTTTTAAGTGTAAATATAATATTTAGTTATATTAATCATTATATTTATATATCATGTAAATTTAATATAAACAATTTTATTAATAAATATTCTAATAATAATCAAAAAATAAATTAATAATCTATTATTAATAAGATGGATATCCATTAAAATATAATTACAAAACCTAAAATGATTCAGAAGCAAAGCAAAATATATTACTTTATAATAATTTTTTGTTTTAAAATTTTTTTTCTTTTAAAAAGTTTTTATATTTTTTTTATGAAAAATACTTTATATACATTATATTTGTTTAACTCAATTTATTCTGTAATTAATATATTTATAAAAATAAACAAATCAATAATTAAAATAAATATTTAAAATTAAATTAAAAAAAATGAGATTTATTATTTATTAATTATTATTTTGAGATACCGGTTTAATTTAAATTAGATATTTCTCACTAATAATTTATTTTGTAATTAATATTTCTATAAAAATAAATTGATAATTATTTAAAATAAAAATTTAAAATTATACTAAAAAAAATATAAAATGAGATTTATGATTTATTATTGTTGTATACCAGTTTAATGGATTAAGTATTTAAAGGTTTTTTCATTTAGGATTTTAGCGATTTATGTTTTTAGGATTTTAGTGGTTTATACGTTTTATTTAAAAAAATAAAATATGAAACAAAATTTCTATAATTTTTTTATCATTTTCATAGGTTATAACCTTTGAAAATATAATAATAATAAAATTTTTTTGAAATGTGAATACAATACTTAGTTATAATAATATTAATAATTATATATCATATAAATTAAATATAAAAAATTTTATTGATATATATTATAATAATGATCAAAATTAAATTTATAAACTATTGATATTAAGATAGATATTAATTAAAAAATAATTTCAAAACCTAAATTGATTCAAAATTATAATAAAATATATTTCTATATAACAATTTTTAATTTTTAAATTTTTACTTCTTTTATAAGCATATATATTTTTTAAATTATATTTGTCGTACTAATAATTTATTTTGTGATAAATATTTATATAAAAATAAACGAATAAATAATTAAAATGAATTTTTAAATTATAATTAAAAATATAATATTGAGATTTATTATTTATTATTTTGGGTATACTAGTTTAAAAGTATTATCCTTTTAGGATTTTAGAGATTTAGGAGTTTTTGATTTAAGTGTTTAGGCATTTAGTGATTTATAGGATTTATTTACACAATGAAATAACAAAAAAATTATTTTTGATATTTTCTCACCTTTGAAAATACAATAATTTCAAAATTATTTAAATATGTAAATACAATATTTTGAAAAAATAATCATTATAATTATATATAATATAAACAAAATATAAAGAATTTTATTGATAGATACTAAATCAATTATCAAAAAATAAATTAATATGCTATTATTAATATGATAGATATAAATTAAAATATAATTACAAAACTTAAAATTATTCAAAATCAAAGTAAAATTTATTACTAAATAATAATTTTTGTTTCTTTTGTTTTTGCTTCTTTTTATAAGCTTATATATTTTTTCTAATGAAAAATAAATTATTTAAATTAAACTTGTATCACTCATAATTTATTTTGTAATTAATACTTTAATAAATTATTTAAATTATAATTAAGGTTTACGAGTTTAAAGATTTTAGTATTTAGGGGCTTTTATGTTAAGGAGTTTAGAGATTTAAGTGTTTAGGGATTTAGATGTTTATAACTTTTATTTAAACAATGATATAACATAAAATTTATTATTTTTATTTTTTCTAATTTTTAAACGTTATATCCTTTGAAAAAATAATAATTTTTATATTTTTTTCAAATGTAAATATAATATTTATTTATAATAATCTTCATAAATATAAGTCAATTAAATTCAATATAAATAATCACATTGCTAGATATTATAAAAATGATTAATAAATAAATTAATAAACTCTTATTAATAAGATAGATATTATTTAAAATATAATTGTAAAATCTAAATTTATTCAAAATCAAAGTAAAATATATTACTTAATAATAATTTTTTTAATGTTTTGCTTTTTTTATAAATTTATTTTATTGTTATTATAAATAAATTATTTAAATTAATTTGGCTTACTCATAATTTTTTTTTTGTAATTTATAATTATATAATAATAAACTAATAAATAATTAAAATAAATATTTAAAATTATAATGAATACAAATAAAAGTGAGATTTATTATTTATTATTCAGGATATTCCGGTTTAATGGTTTAAGTATTTAGGTATTTATGGGTTTAGGAGTTTTTGTCAATAAAGTCTTTACACCATTAGTGATTTATAGTTATTATCTAAAGAATTAAAAAACAAAAATATTAATTTTTTGAATTTTTTTAATTTTGAAAGTTGTAAACTTTGAAAATATAATAATTTTAAATTTTTTTAAATGTGAATATAATATTTAGTTATTATAATCTTAATAATTATATATAATGTAAACTAAATATAAATAATTTTATTAATAGATATTATAATAATGATCAATAAATAAATTAATAAACTAGTATTAATAAGAATGATATAAATTAAAATATAATTGTAGGATCTAAAATGATTCAAAATCAAAATAAGATATATTACTAAATAATAATTTTTTATTTTAAAAATTTTGCCTCATTTTATAAGCATATATTTTTTTTGATGAAAAATAAATTATTTAAATTATATCTTTCTCACTAATAATTTATTTTGTAATTAATATTTCTATAAAAATAAATTGATAATTAATTAAAATGAATATTTAAAATTATAATGAATACTATTAAAAAAGAGATATATGATTTATTATTTAGGGGTATTCCTATTTAATGGTTTAAGTTTTTGTGGTATTGGTGTTAAGGAGTTTATAGGGTTTATTTAATCGATGAAATAACAAAAAATTATTTTTATGAATTTTCATGATTTTCAAAGGTTATAACCTTTGAAAATATAATAATTTTTTAAACTTTCTATAATATGAATAGTTTATAATAATCTTAATAATTATATTTGATGTAAATTTAATATAAAAATTTTATTATATAGATTATTATAATGATCGAAAAATAAATTAATAAACTATAATTAATAGAGAGATATTAATTAAATTATTTATAGAACCCAAAATAATTCAAAATCAAAGTAAATTAGATTTACTAAATAAAATTTTAATTTTTGAAATTTTGTTATTTTATAAGCTTATTTTTTTTCATAAAAGATAATATAATTTAAATTATATGTCTCATCACTCAGTATTTATTTTGTAATTAATATTTCGATAAAATTAATCTAATAAATATTAAATGAATATTTAAAATTATAATAAATAGAAATAAAAATTAGATTTATTAATTATTAATTAGTATAGAAGTTTAATGTTTTATGTATTTAGGCATTATGGGGTCTAGAAGTTTAGTGATTTAACTGTGTATGCATTGAGTGTTTATAGTTTTATTTAAAAAAAAATCAAAAAAGATTATTTTAATTATTTTATGATATTTTCAAAGGTTATAACATTTGAAAATATAATAATTTTTAATTTTTTTCAAAAAGTGAATAAATATTTATTATAATAATCATAATAATTTTATATCATATAAATTCAATATAAACAATTTATTGATAGATATTCTAATATTATCAAAAAATAAATTAAAAAGCTATTATGAATAACTTGATATTACTTAAATATAATATCAAAACCTAAATGATTCAAAAGCAAAGCAAAATATATTACTTAATAATAATTATTTGTTTTTATATTTTTATTATTTTATAAGCGTATTCTATTTTTTAATGAAAAATAATTTTTATAAATTTATTTTTAACTCATAATTTATTTATAAGTAATATATATATATAAATAAAAAACTAAACAATCAAAATGAATTTTTTAAATTAAAATGAAAACAAATAAAAATGAGATTTATTAATTATTATTTAGGGGTATAACCCGTTTAAACGATTAGCTATATAGGGGTATCGGGATTTTGTAGTTTAGTGATTTAAGTGATTAGGCATTTAGTGATTTATATAATTTATTTAAACAATGAATAATAAAAAAAATATTTTTTTTCTTTTTTCACATGTTCAAAGGTTATAATCTTTGAAAATATAATAATTTAAATTTTTTTTCAAAAGTGAATAAAATATTTAGTTATAATAATTATTAAATATATATATCATATAAATTCAAAATAAACATTTTTATTGATAAATATTATAATAATGATAAAAAAATAATTTATTAATCTATTATTAATAAGTTAGATATCAATTAAAATATAATTACAAAACCTAAAATGATTCAGAAATAAAGCAAAATATATTACTATATAATAATTTTTTGTTATTAGTTTTTTTATTCTTTTAATTAGTTTATCTATATTTTTTGTTGAAAAATAATTTATATAAATTATATTGTATAACTTATACTTTATTTTGTAATTAATATTTATATAAAAATAAACAAATAAATAATTAAAATGAATATTTAAAATTATAAAGAAAAAAAATGAGATTTATTCTTTATTTTTGGGTATACCAGTATAATTTAAATTAGATATGTCTCACTAATAATTATTTTTGTAATTAATATTATATAAAATAAACAGATAAATAATTAAAATAAAAATTTAAAATTATACTGAATAAAAATTAAAATGAGATTTATGAATTATTATTAATGTTTAACAGTTTAATGGTTTAAAGTATTTAGAAGCTTTGTTATTTAGGAGTTTAGTGATTTATGTTTTTCCGGCATTTAGTGGTTTATAGGTTTTATTCAAATAATGAAATAACAAAAAATTTATTTTTGATATTTTTTTCAAATTTTCAAAAGTTATAACATTTGAAAATATAATAATTTTAAAATTTTTTTAATATGTTTATACAATATTTAGTAATAATAATTATTATAACTATATATAATATCAACTATATATAAATAATTTTATTGATAGATATTATATCAATTATCAAAAAATAAATTAATATGCTATTATTAATTTGATAGATATAAATTAAAATATAATTAAAAGAACCTAAAATGATTCAAAATCAAAGTAAAATTTATTAATATATAATAATTTTTTTTTAGTTTTGGATCATTTTATAAGCTTATATATTTTTTTGATGAAAAATATATTATTTCAATTATATATTATCACTCATAATTTATTTTGTAATTAATATTTATATAAATTATTTAAATTATATTTAATGTTTACGAGTTTAAAGGTTTAAGTATTTAGGGGCTTCGGGTTTATGAGTTTAGATATTTATATTTTTTAGGCATTTAATGGTTTATAAGTTTATTTAAATAATGATATAACAAAAAAGTTATTTTTGTTATTTTTTCTCATTTTTGAAGGTTATAAACTTTGAAAATATAATAATTTTTAAATTCTTTTATATGTGTATACTTTATTAAGTTATGATCATCTTAATAATTATATATCATGTAAATTCAATATAAACAATTATAATGGAATATATTATATTAATTATCACAAAATAAATTAATAAACTTCTATTAATAAGATAGATATTATTTTAAATATATTTGCAGAACATAAATTTATTCAAAATCAAAGTAAAATATATTAAAAAATAATACATTCTTTGATGCTTTGCTTCTTTTTATAAATTTATATTTTTTTTTATTAAAAGTAAATTATTTAAATTATATTTGTCTTCCTCATAATTTATTTTTAATTTATAATTCTATAAAAATAAACCAATAAATAATTAAAATGTATATTTAAAATTATAATGAATACAAATAAAATAGAGATTTATTATTTATTATTCAGGATATACTAGTTTAATTGTTTAAGTATTTAGGTGTTTTGGGGTTTAGTGATTTAAGTGTTTAGGCCTTTTAGTAATTTATAGCTTTTATTTAAAGAAGAAAAAATAAAAAATTTAATTTTTTGATTTTTTTAATTTTTGAAGGTTATAACCTTTGAAATTATAATAATTTTTAATTTTTTTTAACTGTGAATATAATATTCAATAAAAATAATTTATAATTATATATAATGTAAACTCAATATAAATACTTTTATGAATAGAGATTATAATAATAATCAATAAAAAACTAATAAACTATTATTAATAAGAATGATATAAATTAAAATTTTATTGCAAAATCTAAAATGATTCAAAATAAAAATAAAATATATTACTAAATAATAAATTATTGTTTTTAAAATTTTGCCTCTTTTTTATTGTATATATATTTTTTTTGATGAAAAAAAATTATTTACATTAGAACTGTCTTACTAATAATTTATTTTGTAATTAATATTACAATAAAAATAAACTGATAAATAATTAAAATAAAAATTTAAAAGTATACTTAATAAAAATTAAATTGAGATTTATGATTTTTTATTAATGTACATATGTTTAATAGTTTATGTATTTAAAGGTTTGTCGTTTATGAGTTTAGCAATTCATTATTTTAGGCATTTATTGGTTTATAGGTTTTATTTAAACAATAAAATAACAAAAAAAAATTTGTAATTTTTTCTCATTTTCATAGCGTATAACCTTTGAAAAATATAATAATATATAAAATTTTTTGTAATGTGAATATAATATTTAGTTTTAATAATATTAATAATTATATATCAGATAAATTCAATACAACTATTTTATTGATAGATAATATAATAATGATCAAAAATTAAATTAATAAATTATTAATAAAAAGATTGATATTAATTAAAAAATATTCACAAAACCCAAATTGATTCAAAATTAAAGTAAAATATATTACTACATAATAATTTTTAATTTTTAAATTTTTACTTCTATTATAAGCATATATTTTTTTTGATTAAGAATAAATTAATTAAAATATATATGTCGCACTCATAATTTAATTTGTAATAAATAATTCTATAAAATAAACTAATAAATAATTAAAATGAATATTTAAAATTATAATAATAGAAATAAAAATTAGATTTATTAATTATTAAGTAGTATATAGCGGTTTAATGATTTATGTATTTTGGCATTATGAGGTTTAGGAGTTTACTGATTTAACTGTGTATGCATTTACTGGTTTATAGGATTTATTAAAAAATAAAATAATAAAAAAGTTATTTTTATTATTTTTGATATTTTCAAAGGTTATAACCTTTGAAAATATAATAATTTTTAAATTTTTTTTAAATGTGAATACAATATTTAGTTATAATAATCATTATATTTATATATCATATAAATTCAGTATAAACAATTTTATTGATATATATTCTAATAATGATCAAAAAATAAATTAATAATCTATTATTAATAAGATAGATATCAATTAAAATATAATTAAAAAACTAAAATGATTCAGAAAAAAGCAAAATATATTACTATATAATAATTTTTTGTTTTGAATTTTTTTTTCTTTTAAAAAGTTTATCAATAATTTTTGAAGAAAAATAATTTATATAATTTATATTTGTCTAACTCAATTTATTTTGTAATTAATATTTATATATAAATAAACAAATAAATAATTAAAATGTATATTTAAAATTATAATTAAAAAAAATGAGATTTATTATTTATTATTTAGGGATACCAGTTTAATTTAAATTAGATCTGTCTCAAAAATAATTTATTTTGTTATTTATATTTCTATAAAATAAATTGATAAATAATTAAAATAAAAATTTAAAATTATAATGAATAAAAAGTAAAATGAGATTTATGATTTATTATTAATGTCTACTAGTTTAATGATTTAAGTATTTAAGGTTTTGTTGTTAGTAGTTTAACGATTTATGTTTTCAGGCTATTATTGGTTTATAGGTTTTATTTAAAAAAATAAAATAACAAAAATAATTTCTATAATTTTTTATTATTTTCATAGGTTATAACATTTGAAAATATAATAATATTTTAAATTTTTTGAAATTTTAATATAGTATATTTTTATAATAATATTAATAATTATATATAATATAAATTTAATATAAATAATTTTATTTATAGATATTATAATAATGATCAAAAATAAAATTTATAAACTATTAATATTAAGATAGATATTAATTAAAAAATATTTACAAAACCCTAATTGATTCAAAATTAAAGTAACTTATATTACTTAATAATAATTTTTAATTTTTAAATTTATACTTCTTTTATAAGCGTATATTTTTATTAGATAAATAATATATTATTTAATTTTTATTTGTCCCACTCATAATTTATTTTGTAATAAATATTTCTAAATAAATACGCTAATAAATAATTAAAATGAATATTTAAAAATATAATAAATAGTAATAAAAAATAGATTTATTAATTATTAAGTAGTATTTAGCCATTTAATGGTTTATGTATTTTGGCATTACGGGGTTTAGGAGTTTACTGATTTAACTTTATATGCATTTAGTAGGACTCCTCACGGGACTCGGAGATTCATGACCCGACCCAAAGTCTTGTCCCGAAAGAATCGGGACTGAGAAAAATCCGCTGACTTTGACTTTTCCCGTCCCATTTTGTCACGTATTTTTTCTTTTGGGACGGTTCTGGATCTTAAGCAATATCCATCTCGAGAATCATCCCATCCTAAAAAATGATACTAGAACCAGGAATATATATATATATATGACATGAAGATGCCTACGAATTCCGCTATTGTCCATCCAATTACTATGCACCTATTGCTATTCCGACGAGTTCGAGGCCACCTTATGCCATTCCAGCCATGTTCAATTCGGTCCAGCCCTTGTCCGTCGCACTTCTGGTTGCCTCCACAGTGTCTCTGATGCCACCAGCCTTTTGGTTTGTTTTTCTGACGAGAATTGAGGGATTAATTATTATTATTATGTATTTCCGTCAGTTTTGTTGAGTATTGGTTGTGGTGTTATGGTTGGGCTGAATGAGTGGGCAGAATGTGTTACAAGTCAATTTTGTAGAGCTTGCTTGTTTGAAATATTTATATGTATATATGCTTAACATATCATATTAATTAATGGAATGCAGATGGCATAATCCGACGGTAAACGAAAATACAATAAATTGAAGATGATAACATCTCAAATGATCAAAGTACTTGTAAATCCAATCATCATCCTTTCACGAAACCTCCTATTATTACGGCAGGTTCTTCAATTCCAATTCTAAAAGAAAGTCAAGGTTCATCTGAACCTCAAGCTCATAAAAAGTATAAGTCTATTGTTTGGGAAACTTATGAGATATTAGTTGATTCAGAGGGAAATGAAACTGGTAGGGCAGCTTGTATATGGTGTAGGAAAGAATATTTTGCAAAAAGTGATCAAGGTACTTCGAGTTTATAAAAATAGTTTAGAGAGACTTGTAGGAAATTTCCACCCAAAAAAGAATTAATAGAAGCTCACAAAGGTAAAGACAAGTCACAATCTTTGTTGAGTTTCAGTAAAGGTACTTGTTTAGAGGATAACAAATTAACTTATTGGCAATTTGATCAACAACTAGTTAGGGAGGCTTTGGTGAAAATGATCATAAAAGATGAATTGCATTTTTGTTTTGTTGAGACTGATGAGTTTAAGGTTTTTTTTGAAGTTAGTGTGCCTCAATTTAAAATTCCATCTAGGCACTCTATATTGAGGGATTTTTTTATTTTGTTTGTGAAGGAAAAGAAGAAATTATTTGATAGCATATCATCTCATTGTTTTAGAGTTTCATTGACTACAGACACTTGGACTTGCATTCAGAATTTGTCTTCTATATGTTTGAGTATTCATTTAATTGATTCTCAATATAATATGCATAAAAGGCTCTTGAACTTTTGTCAAATTAAAAATCATTCTGGAGTTAATATTCGAAATGCTATTGAGTTTTGCATGAATGAATGAGGTTTGTGAAAGTTGATGTGCATTATTGTTGACAATGCATCAAATAATGATGTTGCAATTGAACAATTGAAAAAAAGGCTTGTGAAGAAAAGTGTTGTATCTCTGAGAGGCGAGCATTTTCATTTGAGATGTTGTGCTAATATCTTAAATTTAATTGTCAGAGATGGCTTTGTAGTAGTTGTGGGTGCTATTCAAAAAATTAAAGGTGTGGTGAAATATGTGAGCAGTCCTAAAAGATTAGATATGTTTAAGTTGTGTTGAAGAAGCAAACTTGACATATGGATCTTCATTGCAATTAGATTGTCCTACAAGATTGAATTCAAATTATTTGATGCTACAAACTGATATAAAATATCAAAAAGAATTTGATAAGTTGGAGGACAAAGACAAAAGCTCTTTGAAAGAATTTGGTTCAAACGTTCCAACTGAGAGAGACTAAACAAATGCCAAAATTTTGGCCCGTTTCTTGAAAACTTTTTATGAGATAACTTTTAAATTTTCTGGCTCATAATATTCTACCTCCAATGTTTATTTTCCTCATATTATTCGAATTTTGAAAAAAATTGAGCTTTGTGAAAATAGTAGAGATACAATGATGTCTAAAATGGGTATGAAAATGAGGCATAAATTCAACAAATATTGGGGTTCTCTTTAGTCATCAAATATTATGCTTTTTGTCGTTTAATGGAATAAGTATTTAGAGGTTTTGTCGTTTAGGAGTTTAGCAATTTATGTTTTTAGGCTTTTAGTGGTTTATAAGTTTTATTTAGAAAATAAAATAACAAAAAAAGTTTCTATAATTTTTGTCAATTTCATAGGTTATAACCTTTGAAAATATAATAATATTTACAATTTTTGAAATGTGAATACAATATTTAGTTATAATAATTTTAATAATTATATATCATATAAATTCAATATAAACAATTTTATTGATAGATATTATAATAATGATCAAAAATTAAATTAATAAACTATTAATAATAAGATAGATATTAATTAAAAAATATTTACATAACACAAAATGATTCAAAATCAAATAAATATATATTACTAAATAATAATATTTAATTTTTAAATTTTTCCATCTTTTCATAAGCTTATATTTTTTTATGATTAAAAATAAATTATTTTATTAATATCTGTCTCACTCGAAATTTATTTTGTAATTAATTTTTCTAAAAATTAAAATATAAATAATTAAAATGAATATTTAAAATTATAATAAATAAAAATAAAAATGAGATTTATTATTTATTAAGTAGTATACAGCTATTATAAGGTTTATAATTTAGGGGGTTCGGATTTTATAAGCTACTGATTTAAGTAAGTAAACATTTAGTGGTCTATAGGTTTTATTTAAAAAAGAAATAACAAAAAATTTATTTTTTGTCTTCTTTCTCATTTTTTAAGATTAAAACATTTGAAAATATAATAATTTTTAAATTTTTTTTCATAAGTGAATCCAATATTTATTTATAAAAATCATAATAATTATATATCATATAAATTCAATATAAACAATTTTATTGATAGATATTCTAATAATTATCAAAAAATAAATTAAAAATATATTATGAATAAGGTTGATATTACTTAAAATATAATATCAAAACCTAAATTGATTCAAAAGCAAAGCAAAATATATTAGTTATTAATAATTATTTGTTTTTAAATTTTTATTCTTTTTATAAGCTTATCTATTTTTTGTTGAAAATTAATTTTTATATATTATATTTTTAACTCATAATTTATTTTATAATTAATATATATATAAAGAAAAAACTTAACAATCAAAATGAATTTTTTAAATTATAATGAAAACAAATAAAAATGAGATTTATTAATTATTATTTAGGGGATGCCCGTTTAAACGATTATCTATATAGGGTTATCAGGATTTTGTAGTTTAGTGATTTAAGTGTTTAGGCATTTAGTGATTTATAGGTTTTATTTAAACAATGAAATAATAAAAATATATATATATTTTTTTGAGTTTTCACATGTTCAAAGGTTATAATCTTTGAAAATATAATAATTTTAAAATTTTTTTCAAAAGTGAATACAATATTTAGTTATAATAATTATTAAATCTATATATCATAAAAATATTTTTATTGATAAATATTCTAATAATGATGAAAAAATAAATTAATAGTTTATTATTATTAAGTTAGATATCAATTAAAATATAATTACAAAACATAAAATGATTCATAAATAAATAAAAATATATTACTATATAATAATTTTTGTTTTTAATTTTTTTCTTCTTTTAATAAGTTTATCTATATTTTTTTGTTGAAAAATAATTTATATAAAACTTATTTGTCTAACTTATAATTTATTTTCTAATTTATATTTATATAAAAATAAACAAATAAATAATTAAAATGTATATTTAAAATTATAATAAAAAAATAAAAATTAGATTTATTATTTAGGATATACCTGTTTAAAAAAATTATCTATTTAGGGTTTTCGAGATTTAGAAGTTATTGATTTAAGTATTTAGGCATTTAATGGTTTATAGCTTTTATTTAAATAATGAAATAAAAAAAATTTATTTTTGATATTTTTTCAAATTTGTTAGTCATAACATTTGAAAATATAATAATTTTAAAATTTTTTAAAAATGTGAATACAATATTTGGTAATAATAATTATTATAACTATATATAATATAAACTAATATAAATAATTTTTTTGATAATATTATATCAATTATCAAAAAAAAATTAATAAACTATTATTAATATGATAGATATAAATTAAAATATAATTATAAGACCTAAAATGATTCAAAATCAAAGTAAAATTTATTACTAAATAATAATTTTTTTTACGTTTTTGCACCATTTTATAAGCTTGTATTTTTTGTTGAAAAATATATTATTTAAATTATATTTGTCACTCATATTGTATTTTGTAATTAATATTTCTATAAATTATTTAAATTATATTTAATGTTCACAAGTTTAAAAGTTTAGGTATTTAGGGGCTTCGGAGTTTAGGAGTTTAGAGATTTATGTATTTAGGCATTTAATTGTTTATAAGTTTTATTTAAATAATGATATAAAAAAAAATTATTTTTGTTATTTTTTCTCATTTTTTAATGTTATAAACTTTGAAAATATAACAATTTTTAAATTTTTTTGTGTGAATACTATATTTAAATATGATAATCTTAATAATTATATATCATGTAAATTCAATATAAACAATTATATTGAAAAATATTATATTAATGATCAAAAAATAAATTAATAAACTATTATTAATAGGATAGATATTATTTTAAATATATTTGCAAAATGAAAATTTATTCAAAATCAAAGTAAAATATATTACAAAATAATACTTTCTTTAATGTTTTACTTCTTTTTTATAAGTTTATATATTTTGTTATTAAAAATAAATTATTTAAATTATATTTGTCTTCCTTATAATTAAATTTTAATTTATAATTCTATAAAAATAAACTAATAAATAATTAAAATGAATATTTAAAATTATAAAGAATACACATAAACTCAATATAAATAATTATATTAATAGATATTATAATAATGATCAATAAAAAATTAATAAACTATTATTAATAAGAATGATACAAATTAAAATAAAATTGCAAAATCTAAAATGATTCAAAATAAAAATAAAATATATAACTAAATAATAAATTTTTGTTTATAAAATTTTGCCTCTTTTTATAAGGAGATATATTTTTTTTGATGAAAAATAAATTATTTTAAATAGATTTGTCTCACTAATAATTTATTTTATAATTAATATTTCTATAAAAATAAACTAATAAATAATTAAAATAAAAATTTTATAATATACTGAAAAAAAATTAAAATGAGATTTATGAATTATTATTAATGTATACCAGTTTACTATTTTAAGTAATTAGAAGTTTTTTCATTTATGACTTTAGCGATTTATGTTTTTAGGCATTTAGTGGTTTATAGGTTTTATTTAAACAATGAAATAACAAAAAAATTAATTTTGATATTTTTTTACATTTTCAAAGGTTATAACCTTTGAAAAATATAATAATTTTAAAATTTTTTAAAAATTTAAATATAATATTTAGTAAAAATAATCATTATAATTATATATAATATAAACTAAATATAAATAATTTTATTGATAGATATGATATTAATTATGAAAAAATAAATTAATATGATATTATTAATATGATATTATTTTTTTAATTTTTGAAGGTTATAACCTTTGAAAATATAATAATTTTTATATTTTTTTCAAATGTAAATATAATATTTAGTTATAATAATCTTAATAATTATAAGTCATTTAAATTCAATATAAATAATTACATTGCTAGATATTGTAATAATGATGAACAAAAATTTAATAAACTATTATTAATAAGATAGATATTATTTAAAATATATTTGCAAAATCTAAATTTATTCAAAACCAAAGTAAAATATATTACTTAATAATAATTTTTTTAATCTTTTGCTTTTTTATAACTTTATATTTTTGTTATTATAAATAAATTATTTAAATTAATTTGTCTTACTCATAATTTATTTTGTAATTTATAATTCTATAATAATAAACTAATAAATAATTAAAATGATTATTTAAAATTATAATGAATACAAATAAAATTGAGATTTATTATTTATTATTCAGGATATACCGGTTTAATGGATTAAGTATTTAGGTGTTTTTGGGATTAGGAGTTTAGTGATTTAAGTGTTTAGACCTTTAGTGATTTATAGTTATTATCTAAAGAATAAAAAAACAAAAAATTTAATTTTTTGAATTTTTTTAATTTTTGAAGGTTGTAACCATTGAAAATATAATAATTTTAAATTTTTTTAAATGTGAATATAATATTTAGTTATAATAATCTTAATAATTATATATAATGTAAACTAAATATAGATAATTTTCTTAATAGATATTCTAATAATGATCAATAAATAAATTAATAATCTAGTATTAATAAGAATGATATAAATTAAAATATAATAGTAGAATCTAAAATGATTCAAAATCAAAATAAGATATATTACTAAATAATAATTTTTTATTTTAAAAATTTTGCCTCATTTTAAAGGCATATATATTTTTTGATGAAAAATAAATTATTTAAATTATATCTGTCTCACTAATAATATATTTTGTAATTAATCTTTCTATAAAAATAAATTGATAAATAATTAAAATGAATATTTAAAATTATTATGAATACTAATAAAAAAAAGATATATGATTTTTTATTTAGGGTATACCTATTTAATGGTTTAAGTTTTTTGTTGTTTTGGGGTTAAAGTGTTTATTGATTTATATGTTTGCACATTTAGGTGTTTATAGGTTTTATTTAATCAATGAAATAACAAAAAATTTATTTTTATGAATTTTCGTGATTTTCACAAATTATCACCTTTGAAAATAAAATTATTTTTTAATCTTTCTAAAATATGAATATAATACATAGTTATAATAATCTTAATAATTATATTTGATGTAAATTTAATATAAAAAATTTTATTAATATACATTATTATAATGATCAAAAAATAAATTAATAAACTATTATTAAAAAGATAGATATTAATAAAATATATTTGCAGAACCCAAAATAATTCAAAATCAAAGTAAATTATATTACTAAAAAAAATTTAAATTTTTGAAATTTTGTTGATTTTTATAGGCTTATTTTTTTTTCATAAAAATAATATATTTAAATTATATATATCTCAATCATTATTTATTTTCTAATTAATATTTCTATAAAAATAAACTAAAAGATAATTTAAATGAATATTTAAAATTATAATGAACACAAATAAAAATGAAATTTATTATTTATTATTTAGTTTATATAGGTTTAATGTTTTAAGTATTTAGGGGTTTTTGGGGTTAAGGAGTCTAGATAGTTAAATGATTAGGCATTTAGTGGTTTATAAGTTCTATTTAAATAATAAAATAATAAAAAAATTATTTTAGTGATTTTTTATCATTTTTGAAGGTTATAACCTTTAAAAATATAATAATTTTTAATTTTTCTTCAAATGTAAATATAATATTTAGTTATAATAATCTTAATATTTATAAGACATTTAAATTCAATATAAGTAATTTTATTGATAGATATTATAATAATGATCAAAAAATAAATTAATAAACTATAATTAAATAGATTGATAGCAATTAAAATATAAATGCAAAACCTATAATGATTCAAAGTCAAAGTCAAATATATTACTAAATTATAATTTTTTGTTTTTAAATTTGTAAATCTTTTTATAAGCTTATATTTATTTTTTGATTAAAAATAAATTATTAAAATTATATTTGTCTCACTCTTTATTTATTTTGTAATTAAAATTTCTATAAAAATAAACTAATAAATAATTAAAATGAATATTTAAAATTATAATGAATACATATTAAAATGAGATTTATGATTTATTATATATGGTATACCAGTTTAATGGATTGTTAATTTAGGGGTTTTGTCGTTTAAGAGGTTAGCCATTTATGTTTTTCGGCATTTAGTGGTTTATAGTTTCTATTTATATAATAAAAATAATTTTTTTTTGATTTTATCTGATTTTCAAAGTTTATAACCTTTAAAAATAAAATAATTTTTAAAATTTTTTGAAATGTGAATACCGTGTATAATTATATTAATCTTACTAATTATATATCATATAAATTCAATATAATCAATATTATTGATAAATATTCTAATAATGATAAAAAAAAATTAATAATGTATTATTAATAAGATAGATATCAATTAAAATATAATTACAAATCCAATAATGATTCAGAAGCAAAGCAAATTATATTATTATATAATAATTTTTGTTTTTAATCTTTTTTTCTATTAATAAGTTTATCTATATTTTTTTTGATGAAAAATAATTTATATAAATTATAATTGTCTAACACATAATTTATTTTGTAATTAATATTTATATCAAAATAAACAAATAAATAATTAAAATTAATATTTAAAATTATAATGAAAAAAAATAAAAATAGATTTATTTTTTTATTATTTTGGATATATCTGATTAAAAAATTATCTATTTAGTGTTTTCGAGATTTAGAAGTTATTCATTTAAGTATTTAGGCAATAAGTGGTTTATAGGTTTTATTTAAACACTGAAATAACATATAAATTATTTTTGATATTTTTTCAAATTTTCAAAGATTATAACCTTTGAAAATCTAATAATTTTAAAATTTTTTTAAAATGTTAAAACAATATTTAGTAATAATAATAATTATAACAATATATAATATAAACTAAATATAAACAATTTTATTGATAGATATTATATGAATTATCAAAAAATAAATTAATAAACTATTATTAATCTGATAGATATAAATTAAAATTTAATTACAAAAACTAAAATCATTAAAAATCAAAGTAAATTTATTACTAAATAAAATTTTTTGTTTTAGTTTTTGCCTCATTTTATTACATTATATATTTTTATGATACAAAATAAATTATTTAAATTATATTTTTATCACTCAAAATTTATATTGTAATTAATATTTCAATAAATTATTTAAATTATATTTAAGGTTTACACGTTTAAATGATTAAGTATTTAGGGGCTTCAAAGTTTAGGAGTTTAAAGATTTATGTGTTTAGGTATTTAATGGTTTATAAGTTATATATAAAGAATGATATAACAAAAAATTTATTTTTTGTTATATTTTCTCATTTTTGAAGGTTATAACCTTTGAAAATATAACAATTTTTAAAATTTTTTAAATGTAAATTCTATATTTAGTTATGATAATAATAATAATTATATATCATATAAATTCAATATAAATAATTATATTGATAGATATTATATTAATGATAAAAAATTAATTAATAAACTATTATAAATAAGAAAGATATTATTTAAAATATATTTGCAAAACCTAAATTTATTCAAAATCAAAGTAAAATAAATTACTAAATAAAAATGTTTTTGATGTTTTGCTTCTTTTTATAAGTTTATATTTTGTTTCTTAAAAGTATATTATTTAAATAATATTTGTCTTCCTCATAATATATTTTGTAATTTATAATTCTATAAAAATAAACTAAAAAATAATTAAAATGAATATTTAAAATTATAATGAATACAAATAAAAGTGAGATTTATTATTTATTATTCAAGATATATAGTTTTAATGGTTTAAGTTTTTAGGCATTTTGGTGTTTAGTGATTTAAGTCTTTATGCCTTTAGTGATTTATAGTTTTTATTTAAAGAATGAAAAAACAAAAAAATTAATTTTTTGTTTTTTTTTAATTTTTGAAGGTTATAACCTTTGAAAATATAATAATTTTTAATTTTTTTAAATGTGAATATAATATTTAGTTATAATAATCTTAATAATTCTATATAATGTAAACTCAATAAAAATAATTTTATTAGAGATATTATAATAATGATCAATAAATAATTAATAAACTATTATTATAAAGAATGATATAAATTAAAATATATATGCAAAATCAAAAATGATACAAAATCAAAATAAAATATTTTACTAAATAATAAATTTTTGTTTTTAAAATTGTGCCGATATTTATAAGCTTATATTTTTTTTTGATGAAAAATAAATTATTTAAATTATATCTGTCTCACTAATAATTTATTTTGTAATTAATATTTCCATTAAAATTAAACTGATAAATAATTAAAATAAAAATTTAAAATTATACTGAATAAAAATTAAAAAGAGATTTATGATTTATTATTAATGTATACCAGTTTAATGGTTTTGAGATTTAAAATTTTGTGAAATGTGAATACATATTTAGTTATAATATTATTAATAATCATACATCATATAAATTCAATATAAACAAATTTATTGATAGTTATTATAATAATGATCAAAAATTAAATTAATAAACTAATAATAATAAGATAGATATTCATTAAAAAATATTTACAAAACCCAAATTGATTGAAAATTAAAGTAAAATATATTACAGAATAATAATTTTTAATTTTTAATTTTTACTTCTTTTATAAGCGTATATATATTTTTTGATTAAAAATAAATTATTTAAATTATATTTGTCTTAATCATAATTTATTTTGTAATAAATATTTCTATAAAAATGAACTAATTAATAACTAAATGAATATTTAAAATTATAATAAATAGAAATAAAAATTAGATTTATTAATTATTATGTATTATATAGTGGTTTAATGGTTTATGTATTTAGGTATCTTGGGGTTTAAGAGTATACTGATTTAATTGTGTATGCATTTAGTGGTTTATAGGTTTTATTTTAAAAAAAATAACAAAAAAATTATTTTCATTATTTTTTTATATTTTCAAAGGTTATAACCTTTTAAAATATAATAATTTTTAAAATTTTTTCATAAGCGAATTCAATATTTAGTTATAATAATCATTATATTTATATATCATATAAAATCAAAATAAATGATTTTATGATTTATTATAAATGTATACCAATTTAATAGTTTAAGTATTAAGAAGTTTTGTCATTTAGTAGTTTAGTGATTTATGTTTTTAGGCATTTAATGGTTTATAGGTTTTATTAAAACAATAAAATAATAAAAAAAATTTGTAATTTTTTATCATTTTTATAGGTTATAACCTTTGAAAATATAATAATATTTAAACTTTTTTGAAATCTGAATAAAATATTTAGTTATAATAATTTTAATAATTATATATCATATAAATTCAATATAAACAATTTTATTGATAGATATTATAATAATGATCAAAAAATCAATTAATAAACTATTAATAATAAGATAGATATTAATTAAAAAATATTTACAAAACCCAAATTGATTAAAAATTAAACTAAAAAATATTATTAGATAATAATTTTTAATTTTTAAATTATTACTTCTTTTATAAGCGTTAATATTTTTTTTATTAAAAATAAATTATTTAAATTATATTTGTCGCACACATAATTTATTTTGTAATAAACATTTATATAAAAATAAACTAATAAATAATTAAAATGAATATTTAAAATTACAATAAATTGAAATAAAAATTAGATTTCTTAATTATTAAGTAGTATATAGTGGTTTAATGGTTTATGTATTTAGGCATTACGGACTTTAAAAGTTTACTGATTTAACTGTGTATGCATTTAGTGGTTTATAGGTTTTTATTTTATAAATAAAATAACAAAATATTAATTTTTCTTTTTTTTTTATATTTTAAAAGGTTATAACCTTAGAAAATATAATAATTTTTAAATTTTTTGAAATGTGAATTCAATATTTAGTTATAATAATCATTATATTTATATATTATCTAAATTCAATATAAACAATATTATTGATAAATATTCCACTAATGATCAAAAAATAAATTAATAATCTATTATTAATAAGATGGATATCAATTAAAATATAATTACAAAACCTACAATGATTCAGAAACAAAACAAATTATATTACTATATAATAATTCTTTTTTAAATTTTTTTTCTTTTATTAAGTTCATCTATATTTTTTTGATTAATAATAATTTATATAAATTATATTTGTCTAGCTCATAATTTATTTTTTAATTAATATTTATATAAAAATAAACAAATAAATACTTAAAATAAATATTTAAAATTATAATGAAAAGAAAATGAGATTTATTCTTTATTATTTAGGTTATACCAGTATAATTTAAATTATATCTATCTCACTAATAATTTATTTTGTAATTAATATTTCAAAAAAAATAAACTGATAAATAATTAAAATAAAAATATAAAATTATATTGAATAAAAATTAAAATGAGATTTATGAATTATTATTAATGTATACTAGTTTAATATTTTTTGTATTTAGAGGTTTTGTCGTTTATGACTTTAGCAATTTATGTTTTTAGTCATTTAGTGGTTTATTGGTTTTGTTTAAACAATGAAATAACAAAAAAATTATTTTTGATATTTTTTCACATTTTCAAAGTTTATAACATTTGATAATATAATAATTTTAAATTTTTTAAAAATATAAATACAATATTTAGTAATAATAATCATTATAATTATATATAATATAAACTAAATATAAACAATTTTATTGATAGATATGATATCAATTATCAAAAAGTAAATTAATATGTTATTATTATTATGATGGATTTAAATTAACATAGAATTGCAACACCTAAAATTATTCAAAATCCAAGCAAAATTAATTACTAAATAAAAATTTTTGGTTTTTATTTTTTGCTTCTTTTTATAAGCTTATATATTTTTTTTGATGAAAAATAAATTATTTAAATTATATTTGTATCACTCATAATTTATTTTGTAATTAATATTTCAATAAATTATTTAAATTATATTTAAGGTTTAGGAGTTTAAAGGTTTAAGTATTTAGGCATTTAGTGGTTTATAAGTTTTATTTAAACATTTATATAGCAAAAAATTTATTTTCATTATTTTTTCTAATTTTTGAAGATTATATCGTTTTAAAATATAATAATTTTTAAAATTTTTTCAAATGTAAATATAATATTTATTTATAATAATCTTCATAATTATAATTCATTTAAATTCAATATAAACAATTATATTGCTAGATATTATAATTATGATCAAAAAATAAATTAATAAACTATTATTAATAAAATAGTTATTATTTAAAAATATTTGCAAAATCTAAATTTATTCAAATCAAAGTAAAATATATTACTAAATAATAATTTTTTTAATGTTTTGCTTTTTTAATAAGTTTATATTTTTGTTATTAAAAATAAATTATTTAAATTATAATTGTCTTACTCATAATTTATTTTGTAATTTATAATTCTATAATAAAAAACTACTAAATAATTAAAATGAATATTTAAAATTATAATGAATACAAAAAAAATTGAGATTTATTAATTATTATTTAGGATATACCGATTTAATGGTTTAAGAATTTAGGTGTTTTTTGGATTAGGATTTAAGTGATTTAATTATTTAGTTCTTTAGTGATTTACTTTTTTAGACCTTTAGTGATTTATAGTTTTTATATTAAGAATGAGAAAACAAAAAATTTAATTTTATGATTTTTTTAATTTTTGAAGGTTGTAACCTTAAAAAATATAATAATTTTAATTTTTTTTAATGCGAATATTATATTTAGTTATAATAATCTTAATAATTATATATATTGTAAACTCAATATAAATAATTTTATTGATAGATATTATAATAATGATCAATAAATAAATTAATAAACTTGTATTTATAAGAATGATATAAATTAAAATATAACTGTAAAATCTAACATGATTAAAAATCAAAATAAGATATATTATTAAATAATAATTCTTTATTTTTAAAATTGTGCCTCTTTTTATAATCAATTTATTTGATGAAAAATAAATTATTTAAATTATATATGTCGCACTAATAAATTTATTTGTAATTAATATTTCTATAAAAATAAACTGATAAATAATTAAAATGAATATTTAAAATTATAATGAATACTAATAAAACTGAGATTTATGATTTATTATTTAGACTATACTAATTTAATGTTTTAAGTATTTATGGGCTTTGGTGTTTAGAAGTTTAGTCATTTTAGTATTTAGTCATTTAGTGGTATATAGGTTCTAAATAAAAAATAAAATAACAAAAAATTTATTTTTGTTATTTTTTCTCATTTTTGAAGGTTATAACCTTTGAAAATATATTAATTTTTAAATTTTTTTTTGAAAAGTGATTACAATATGAAGTTATAATAATCATAATAAGTAATAATTTATAAATTCAATATAAACTATTTTATTGATATTTATTATAATAATGATCATAAAAAAGTAATAACCAATTATTAATAAGATAAATTTCGTTTAAAATATATTTGCAAAACCTAAAATGACTCAAAATCAAAGTGAAATATTTACTAAATATTAATTTTAAATTTTTAAATTTTTGTATCCATTTATAAGCCTATATATTTTTTGATGAAAAATAAATTATTTAAATTATATTTGTCTCACTAATAATTTATTTTTTAATTTATATTTCTATAAACTTAAAATAATAAATAATTAAAATGAATATTTAAAATTATAAAGAATTCAAATAAAAAAGAGATTTATTATTATTATTTAGGTTATATAGGTTTAATGGTTTAAGTATTTAGGGGCTTTTGGGGTTTAGTAGTTTAGAGATTTAAATGTTTAGTCATATAGTGGTTTATAAGTTTTATTTAAATATTAAAATAATAAAAAATTATTTTTGTGATTTTTTATCATTTTTGAAGGTTATAACCTTTCAAAATATAATAATTTTTATATTTTTTTTCAAATATAAATATAATATTTAGTTATAATAACTTAATAATTATAAGACATTTTAATTGAATATAAGTAATTTTATTGTTCGATATTATAAAAATGATCAAATAATAAATTAATAAACTATTATTAATAAGATTGATCGCAATTAAAATATAATTGAAAAACATATATATAATGATTCAAAATCAAAGTAAAATATATTACTATATAATAATTTTTTGTTTTTAAATTTTTACTTCTTTATATAAGCTTATTTTTTATTTGATTAAAAATAAATTATTAAAATTATATTTGTCTCACTCATTATTTATTTTGTGATTGATATTTCTATAAAAATTATACTAATAAATAATTAAAAAGAATATTTAAAATTATAATGAATACAAATTAAAATGAGATTTATGTTTTATTATATATGGTATACCGATTTAATGGTTTGATTATTTAGTGGTTTATAGGTTTTATTTATATAATAAAAATTTTAAATTCTATTTTTGATTTTTTCTGATTTTCAAAGGTTATATCATTTGAAAATAAAATAATTTTTAATATTTTTTGAAATGTGAATACCATGTATAATTATATTAATCTTACTAATTATATATCATATAAATTCAATATAAATAATTTTAAAGATAGATATTATAATAATGATCAAAAATTAAATTAATAAACTATTATTAATTATATAAATATTAATTAAAATATATTTACATAGCACAAAATGATTCAAAATCAAATCAAAATAGATTACTAAATAATAATATAAAATTTTTAAAATTTTCCTTCTTTTTATAAGCTTATTTTTTTTATTAAAATAAATTATTTAAATAATATTTGTCTCTCTCTAAATTTATTTTGTAATTAATTTTTCTAAAAAATTAAACTATAAATAATTAAAATGAATATTTAAAATTATAATAAATTGAAATAATAAAGCAATTTATTATTTATTAAGTAGTATATAGTTGTTAAAAGGTTTATGTATTTAGGGGTTTCGGGATTTATGAGCTTACTGATTTAAGTAAGTAAGAATTTAATGATCTATATGTTTTATTTAAAAAATGAAATAACAAAAAATTTATTTTTTTTATTTTTTTTCATTTTCTAAGGTTATAACCTTTGAAAATATAATAATTTTTAAATTTTTTTAAAAAGTGAATTCAATATTTAGTTATAAAAATCATAATATTTGTATATCATATAAATTAAATATAAACTATTTTATTGATAAATATTCTAATAATGATCAAAAATAAATTAATAATCTATTATTAATAAGATAGATATCAATTATAATATAATTACAAAACCTAAAATGATTCAGAAGCAAAGAAAAATATATTACTATATATTAATTATTTGTTTTGAAATTTTTTTTTCTTTTAAAAAGTTTATCTATATTTTTTTGATGAAAATAATTTATATAAATTATATTTGTGTAACTCATAATTTATTTTGTAAAAAATATTTATATAAAAATAAACAAATAAATAATTAAATTTGAATTTTTAAAATTAAAATGAAAAAAAAATGAGATATTTTCTTTATTATTTAGGATATACCGGTTTAATTTAAATTAGATGCGTCTCACTAATAATTTATTTTGTAATTAATATTTCTATAAAAATAAACTGATAAATAATTAAAATTAAAATTAAAATTATACTGAATAATTAAAATAATTTATTTTGTTACTCTCTCAACTCTAGAATGATTGCTAAAGCTCTAACAAAAATAATAGAAGCTTTTACTTTATCTCCATTATGTCTCATCATATTTGATGTTGAAACACTGGGCTATCAAAGGTAATTTGACTCATTTACGCTAACAGGCTAAACCAAAGTTGTACCCCTATGTGTTGAAATAGCTAGTTGTTGAGGATGCTATTTATATTGATTATTGTAATTTCTTCTAACATATCTATCAAGCACACACTCAAAGCAATTTTTTTAAAACATAGTTCACCTCTAAAAAAATAACGACATTGTAGCCTATTAGAACAAACAAGCCCCAGGGTGGGTTGAGCAGGGCAAGAAGTATGGGCTCTCTTTAAATCAAGAATCAAAAAATTTATTTTATTAGCATGTCTAGCCCTTTTTTTATATATCATGGATATGAAAAGTATCATTTCTTTCTTTTTATATTAAATGAGTTATGTATGCAAGCTCACAATACCCAAAAAGGTGTAAATGAACCATATTCAAACTCATAAAAGGTTTTAATCATTGCTCAAAATATTAGTATTTCATATTGAAACTTTAGGTAACAAATCAAAGGAAAAAGCCATAGTGATATTTCCAATCCCAAGAATTTTAGCTATAGAAAGTTATAAAGAGTAGTACTCGAGCATTTACTATTTCTAGGGGCATGACTTTTGCTCTTGAGGAATGTCCAAAGTTACAATCATTCCTAGTGCAATGACTTTGTAATATAAAGTTAAAATGCACAAGCTATGGTCATATCCAATACTGTGACCCTATAATATAGTGATTAAATATCTATTCATGATCATTCTTAGTGCCATAACAATATATTCAACAGAGAGGCACAAGTTATGGCATATTCTCATTGATATGATTTTGTGTTCTAGAGACAAAATATACAATCATGACCATTGCTAATGCTACAATAATCTAAAGCAAGAGACAGACTGAATCCATAACTAACCCCTTGAGTCATGACTTTGTGTTACATATACAAAAAGATAAATATGTGACATTCCTAAAAGTTGTGAATTTCAATTTAAATTTAACACTTAGTCATTTGTTTATAAAGGTGCAAACCATGAGATTTAAGATTTAGGGTTTATGGATTAGGGTTATTGTTTATGGTTTATGGTTTAGGATTTAAAGTTTAGGGTTTATGGTTTTTTTTATTTTTATTTTTTTGCAAAATACACACTTTATTTATCATTTAGGCACACAACTTACAAGAGACTAAAAAGCTGACTAATTTAGACCAGCCCACCAAATCCTATGCACCTTAATGATTTTATGCATAAAATACATAAAAAAAATATAATGCCTTATAATTCCAAGTGTATGAATACAACTAAAATCACCTGGCATTCTGGGACATCAGAGTTGGCATTGAGTCATTATGCTCACTGCGTCCTTTCCATTCGGATTTGTCCAAGCCTTTTGGAGGAACCTGAATGATGCACCATATTAAAACTATGCAAATAAACGATTGTGCATGTGTGTGACATGCAGCATCAAGTATTTGCCTATGTGATTGCTATGCAATGGAATACATGTAAAACTTAATACCCATAAATCCACAAGTCCATATCTACGGAACTTTGTCAATTCATTCTCATATCTGAATTCCACATTCTTTTGCTCCAATAATCTTTAAAAGAGTATCTCTTGGGTTAGAATGTTTCCTCCTCGAGCTCCAAGAAGTAGCTGTATGTTGCACCGACTAATTATTAAAAAAATGTGCATGCATCGGTGTGCATGTGTGATGAGGTCCATCTCATAGTCTAAGTATCTACGCGTAAAACCAAGCTAGAATACAAGTAAAATTATAAAAAGCTATAAAGATGGGTCTTCTGCTTCCGGAAGTGTAGCATCGCCTAATGTGTATTTACAAAATGCATTAGAGGGCCCAACTTAGAGATACTCATGAGTCCAGGTGCCCTCATTGCATACTACATAGATAACAGACAAGATTGTGTGTGAGAGTATGTCATGATCCATCTCTACAAGTACATGGTGCATACAAAGTCCAAAATACAAATAAGACTACAAACATAAACTACAAGTTTGAATATTTCACTCCCGTGTGGCTGGTCTAGATTCCATTGCTTACTGGCCCTGCTTGATGATGCTTCGGATTTTTCCGCCTCTCCAATTAATTATGGATTACCCACTACTCATGTTGGGTGACTTTGGGTGGCCCTCTAAGCTGCCTGATAGGGCTAGTTGGACCCACTCCTAGCTACTCCTGTGTTTACTCCCGACCAGTTTGCTCGGTCTCGTCAGTTGTCTGAATGTTATCATATCGGCTTGCTAGTGGGGCCCTCTACAAGCTGGTGGCCCATACCAATGGATGAATCCAGGACTTGCTAGCACCTCTTAATTCTACACCAAAATGGACAAGAATATGTGCACGTGTGTACTGTGGTCTGTCGCTATGTGTGTGTGGTGCAGCAGTATCAGGGTTTAAGAGTTTAGTAATTTAAGTATTTAGGTATTTTTTGGTTTATAGGTTTTATTTAAATAATTAAATAACAAAAAAATTATTTTAATGATTTTTTCTCATTTTCAAGGTTATAACCATTGAAAATATTATAATTTTTAATTTTTTTTCATATGTTAATACAATATTTAATTATAATAATCATAAAAATTAAATATCATGTAAATTCAATATAAATAATTTTATAGATCGATATTATGATACTGATCATAAAATAGATTAATAAACTATTATTAATAAGATAGATATTAATTAAAATATATTTGCAAAACCTAAAATGATTCAAAATCAAAGTAAAATATATTACTAAATAATAATTTTTTATTTTTAAAGTATTTATTCTTTTTATAACCTTATAAATTTTTTTGATGAAGATAATTTATTTAAATTTTATTTGTCTCATTCATAATTTTATTTTGCAATTAATATTTCTATAAAAATAAACTAATAAATAATTAAAATGAATATTAAAATTATAATGAATACAATTAAAAATGAGATTTATGATTAATTATTTAGGGTATACCGGTTTAATGGTTTAAGTATTTTGGAGGTTAGAAGTTTAGTGATTTAAGTGTTTAGGCATTTAGTAGTTTATATGTTTTATTTAAATAATGAAATAACAAAAAAATTAATTTTCAAATTTTTTATCAATTTTTAAGGTTATAACCTTTATAAAAAAATAATTTTTAAATTTTTTTTAAATGTGAATACAATATTTAGTTATAATAAACTTAATAATTATATATCATGTAAATTAAAAATAAATAATTTTATTGATAGATATTAATAAACTAAATATAAATATAATATAATAATGATCAAAAAATAAATTAATAAACTATTATTTATTGATAGATATTTATATATTATTTATAAATACTTAAATCTTTAAAGATGGTTTAAATGTTTAAGTATTTAAGGGTTTTGTGGTTTTGGGGTTTAGGAGTTTAATGATTTAAGCGTTTAGACATTTAGTAGTTTATAGGTTTTATATAAATAATAAAATAACAAAAAAATTATTTTTGTGATTTTATCTGATTTTTAAAGCTGATAACCTTTAAAAATATAATAATTTGTAAATTATTTTCAAATGTAAATATTATATTTAGTTATAATAATCTTTATAATTATATAACATGTAAATTCAATATAAACAATATTATTGATAAATATTCTAAAAATGATCAAAAAATAAATTAATAATCTATTATTAATAAGATAGATATCAATCAAAATATAATGATAAAACCTAAAATGATTCAGAAGAAATAAAAATATATTATTATATAATAATTTGTTGTTTTGAAATTTATTTTTCTTTTAAAAAGTTTATCCATATTTTTTTGATGAAATTTAATTTATATAAATTATATTTGTCTAGCTCAATATTTATTTTTTAATTAATATTTATATAAAAATAAACAAATAAATAATTAAAATGAATATTTAAAATTATAATGAAAAAAATAATATTGAGATTTATTCTTTATTATTTTGGGTATACCAGTATAATTTAAATTAGATCTGTCTAACTAATAATTTATTTTGAAATTAATATTTCTATAAAAATAAACTGATAAATAATTAAAATAAAAATTTAAAATTATACTGAATAAAAATTAAAATGAGATTTATGAATTATTATTAATGTTTACCAGTTTAATGGTTTAAGTATTTAAAGGTTTTGTTATTTAAAAGTTTAGTGATTTATGCTTTTAGGCATTTAGTGGTTTATAGGTTTTATTTAAACAATGAAATAACAAAAAAATATTTTTGATATTTTTTGACATTTTCAAAGGTTATAACCTTTGAAAATATTAAAATTTTAATTTTTTTAAAAATTTGAATACAATATTTAGTAATAATAATCATTATAATTATATATAATATAAACTAAATATAAACAATTTTATTGATAGATATGATATCAATTATCAAAAAATAAATTAATATGCTATTATTAATATGATATATATAAATTAAAATATAATTATAAAACCTAAAATGATTAAAAAACAATGTAAAATTTATTACTAAATAATAATTTTTGTTTTTTAGTTTTTGCTTCTTTTTATAGCTTATATATTTTTTTGATGAAAAATAAATTATTTAAATTATATTTACATCACTCATAATTTATTTTGAAATTAATATTTCAATATATTATTTAAATTATATTTTAGGTTTACGAGTTTAAAGGTTTAAGTATTTAGGGGCTTCGGGGTTTAGGAGTTTAGAGATTTATGTGTTTAGGCATATAATGGTTTATAAGTTTTATTTAAACAATGATATAACAAAAAATTTATTTTTGTTATTTTTTCTCATTTTTGAAGGTTATAAACTTTGAAAATATAATAATTGTTAAATTTTTTTATATGTGACTACTATATTTAGTTATGATAATCTTAATAATTATATATCATGTAAATTCAATATAAACAAATATATTGATAGATATTATATTAATGATCAAAAAATAAATTAAAAAACTATTATTAATAAGAAAGATTTTATTTAAAATATATTTGCAAAACGTAAATTTATTCAAAATCAAAATAAAATATATTACTAAATAATAATTTTTGGATGTTTAGCTTATTTTTATAAGTTTATATTTTTTGTTATTAAAAGTAAAATATTTAAATTATATTTGTCTAAATATAGTTTAAATAATAAATTATAAATCTCAGTTTTATTAGTATTCATTATAATTTTAAATATTCATTTTAATTATTTATCAGTTTATTTTTATAGAAATATTAATTACAAAATAAATTATTAGTGAGACAGAAATAATTTAAATTAAACTGTTATACCCTAAATAATAAAGAATTAAATCTCATTTTATTTTCATTATAATTTTAAATATTCATTTTAATTATTTATTTGTTTATTTTTATATTAATATTAATAATAAATAAATTATGAGTTAGAAAAATATAATTTATATAAATTATTTTTCATCAAAAAATATAGATAAACTTATTAAAAGAAAAAAAAATTAAAAACAAAATATTATTATATAGTAATATAATTTGCTTTGCTTCTGAATGATTATAGGTTTTGTAATTATATTTCAATTGATATCTATAGTATTAATAATAGATTATTAATTTATTTTTTGATCATTATTAGAATATTTATCAATAATATTGTTTATATTGAATATATATGATATATAAATATAATGATTATTATAACTAACTATTAATTTCACATTTGAAAAAATTTTAAAAATTATTATATTTTTCAAAGGTTATAACCTTTGAAATATTGAAAAATAATAAAATAAATATTTCTGTATTTTAATTTTTAAATAAAACCTATAAACACTAAATGCAAACACAGTAAATCAGTAAACTCTAATGCCCCTAATGCCTTAATACACAAACCATTAAATCGTTATATACTACTTCATAATTAAGAAATCATATTTTTATTTCAATTTATTATAATAAATAGAAATAAAAATGAGATTTATTATTTATTAAGTA
The DNA here is from genome assembly GCA_029783825.1 of Sapria himalayana. NCBI lineage: Eukaryota > Viridiplantae > Streptophyta > Magnoliopsida > Malpighiales > Rafflesiaceae > Sapria > Sapria himalayana. The sequence goes on from JAREIK010003096.1 coordinate 108,989, forward strand.
GTATATAGCTGTTAAAAGGTTTATGTATTTAGGGGTTTTGGATTTTTGAGCTTGCTGATTTAAGTAAGTAAGCATTTAATGATCTATAGGTTTTTATTATAAAAATGAAATAACAAAAATTTATTTTTATTATTTTTTCTCAATTTTTAAGATTATAACCTTTGAAAATATAATAAT
>JAREIK010003097.1:0-63460 GCA_029783825.1 Sapria himalayana
AACAATCTTAATATTTAATAAGACATTTAAATTCAAAATAAGTAATTTTATTTATAGATATTATAATAATGATCAAAAATAAATTAATAAACTATTATTAATAAGATAGATAGTAATTAAAATATAAATTCAAAACCTATAATGATTCAAAATCAAAGTAAAATGTATTACTAAATGATAATTTTTTGTTTTTAAAGTTTTACTTCTTTTTATAAGCTTATATTTATTTTTTGATGAAAAATAAATTATTAAAATTATATTTGTCTCTCTCTTTTTTTATTTTGTAATTAATATTTCTATAAAAAATAAATTAATAAATAATTGAAATGAATATTTAAAATTAGAATGAATACAAATTAAAATAAGATTTATGATTTATTATATTTGGTATACTAGTTTAATGGATTGTTAATTTAGGGGTTTTGTCATTTAGGAGTTTAGCAATTTATGTTTTTAGGCATTTAGTGGTTTATAGTTTTTATTTATATAATTAAAAAAAAAAATTTGATTTCATCTGATTTTCTAAGGTTATAACGTTTGAAAATAAAATAATTTTTAAAATTTTTTGAAATGTGAATACGATGTATAATTATATTAATCTTACTAATTATATTTCATATAAATTCAATTTAAACAATTTTAATGATAGATAGTTTAATAAAGATCAAAAATTAAATTAATAAACTATTATTAATAATATAAATATTAATTAAAATATATTTACATAACACAAAATGATTCAAAATCAAATCAAAATATATTACTAAATAATAATATTTAATTTTCAAATATTTCCTTCTTTTTATAAGCTTATATTTTTGATTGATTAAAAATAAATTATTTAAATAATATTTGTTTCACTCAAAATTTATTTTGTAATTAATTTTTCTAAATAATTAAACTATAAATAAATAAAATGAATATTTAAAATTATAATAAATAGAAATAAAAATGAGATTTATTATTTATTAAGTAGTATATAGTTGTTAAAAGGTTTATGTATTTAGGGGTTTCGGGGTCTATGAGCTTACTGATTTCGGGGTCTATAGGTTTTATTTTAAAAATGAAATAACAAAAAATTTATTTTTATTATATTTTCTCATTTTTTAAGGTTATAACCTTTGAAAATATAATAATTTTTAAATTTCATTTCAAAAGTGAATACAATATATATTTATAATAATCATAATAATTATATATCATATAAATTCAATATAAATAATTTTATTGATAGATATTCTAATAATTTCAAAAAAGAAATTAAAAATCTAAAATCAATAAGATTGATATTCCTTAAAATATAATATCAAAACCTAAAATGATTCATAAGCAAAGCAAAATATATTACTTAATAATAATTATTTGTTTTTAAATTTTTATTCTTTTTATAAGATTATCAATTTTTTGATGAAAAAAAATTTTTATAAATTATATTTTTAACTCATAATTTATTTTATAATTAATATATTATATAAATAAAAATCTTAACAATCAAAATGAATTTTTTTAAATTATAATGAAAACAAATAAAAATGAGATTTATTAATTATTATTTAGGGTATAACGGTTTAAAGGATTATATATACAGGGGTATCGGGATTTTGTAGTTTAGTGATTTAAGTGCTTAGATATTTAGTGGTGTATAGGTTTTATTTAAACAATTAAATAACAAAAAAAATTATTTTTTTATTTTTTGACATTTTCAAATGTTATAATCTTTGAAAATATAAAAATTTCAAATTTTTTTTCAAACTGAATATTATATTTAGTTATAATAATATTTTTTTATATATCATATAAATTGAATATAAACATTTTTATTGAAAAATATTTTAATAATGATCAAAAAATAATTAATAATCTATAATTAATAAGATAGATATCAATTAAAATATAATTAATAAACCAAAAATGATTTAGAAGCAAAGCAAAATATATTACTATATAATAATTTTTGTTTTGAATTTTTTTTTCTTTTAAAAAGTTTATCTATATTTTTTTGATCAAAAATAATTTATATAAATTATATTTGTGTAACTCTTAATTTATTTCGTTATTAATATTTATATAAAAATAAACAAATAAATAATTAAAATGAATATTTAAAATTATAATAAAAAAATGAGATTTATTATTTATTATTTAGGGTATACCGGTTTAATTTAAATTAGATCTGTCTCCCTAATAATTTATTTTATAATTAATATTTCTATAAAAATAAACTGATAAATAATTAAAATAAAAATTTAATATTATATTGAATAAAAATTAAAATGAGATTTATAATTTATTATTAATGTATACCAGTTTAATGGTTTTGACATTTAGGAGTTTAGAGATTTCTGTTTTTAGGCATTTATTATTTTATAGGTTTTATTTAAACAATAAAATAACAAAAAAAATTTGTAATGTTTTCTCATTTTCAGAGGTTATAACCTCTAAAAATATGATAAAATTTAAGATTTCGTGAAATGTGAATACAATATTTAGTTATAATAATATTAATAATTATATATCATATAAATTCAATATAAACAAATTTATTGATAGATATTATAATAATGATCAAAAATAAAATTAAATAAATAATTAATAATAAGATAGATATTAATTAAAAAATATTTAGAAAACCCAAATTGATTCAAAATTAAAGTAAAATAGATTACTGAATAATAATTTTAATTTTTAAATTTTACTTATTTTATAAGCGTACATATCTTTTTTGATTAAAAATAAATTATTTAAATTATATTTGTCGCACTCAGAATTTATTTTGTAATAAATATTTCTATAAAAATAAACTAATAAATAATTAAAATGATATTTAAAATTATAATAAATAGAAATAAAAATAAGATTTATTAATTATTATGTATTATATAGCGGTTTAATGGTTTATGTATATAGGTATTACGTGGTTTAGGAGTTTACTAATTTAATTGTGTATGAACTTAGTGGTTTATAGGTTTTATTTTAAAAATAAAATAACTAAAAATTTACTTTTCTTATTTTTAGATATTTTCACTAGTTATAACCTTTGAAAATATAATAATTTTTAATTTTCTTTCAAAAGTGAATTCAATATTTAGTTATAATAATCATTATATTTATATTTCATATAAATTCAATATAAATAATTTTATTGATAAATATTCTAATAATTATCAAAAAATAAAAATAAAAATATATTATTAATAAGATAGATATCAAATTAAAATATAATTACAAAACCTAAAATGATTCAGAAGCAAAGCAAAACAATTACTATATAATAATTTTTTGTTTTGAATTTTTTTTTCTTTTTAAAAGTTTATCTATATTTTTTTAAGAAAAATAATTTATATAAATTATATTTCACTTACTCATAATTTATTTTTTAATTAATATTTATATAAAAATAAAAAATTAATATTAAAATGAATATTTAAAATTATAATGAAAAAAAAATGTGATTTATTATTTATCACTAAATAATAATTTTTTTAAATGTTTTGCTTTTTTATAAGTTTATATTTTTGTTATTAAAAATAAACTATTTAAATTATATTTGTCTTAATCTTAATTTATTTTTTAATTTATAATTCTATAATAATAAACTACTAAATAATTAAAATGAATATTTAAAATTATAATGAATACAAATAAAATTGAAATTTATTATTTATTATCTAGTATATACCGGTTTAATGGATTAAGTATTTAGGTGTTTTGTGGTTTAGGAGTTTAGTGATTTAATTGTTTAGACCTTTAGTGATTTATAGTTTTTATATTAAGAATGAAAAAAAAAATTTAATTTTTTGATTTTTTTTAATTTTACAAGGTTGTAACCTTTGAAAATATAATAATTTTATTTTTTTTAAATTTGAATATAATATTTAGTTATAATAATCTTAATAATTATATATAATATAAACTCAAAATAAATAAATATATTGATAGATATTATAATAAGGATCAATAAATAAACTAATAAACTTGTATTTATAAGAATGATATAAATTAAAATATAATTGTAGAATCTAAAATGATTCAAAATCAAAATAAGATATATTATTAAAAAATAATTTTTTAAAAAAATTGTGCCTCTTTTTATAAGCATTTTTTTTTGATGAAAAATAAATTATTTAAATTATATATGTCGCACTAATAATTTATTTTGTAATTAATAATTCTATAAAAATAAACTGATAAATAATTAAATTGAATATTTAAAATTATAATGAATACTAATAAAACTGACATTTATGATTTATTATTTAGACTATACTAATTTAATGTTTTAAGTTTTTATGTGCTTCGGGGTTTAGGAGATTAGTCATTTTAGTATTTAGTCATTTAGTGGTTTATAGGTTTTATATAAAAAATAATATAACAAAAGATTTATTTTTGTTATTTTTTCTCATTTTTTAAGGTTATAACCTTTGAAAATAAAATAATTTCTAATTTTTTTTTGAAAAGTGAATACAATTTGAAGTTATAATAATCATAATAATTATATATAATATAAATTCAATATAAATTATTTTATTGATATTTATTATAATAATGATCATAAAAAAGTAATAACCAATTATTAATAAGATAAATATTGTTTAAAATATATTTTCAAAACCTAAAATGACTCAAAATCAAAGTTAAATATTTTACTAAATATTAATTTTAAATTTTTAAATTTTTATATCCATTTATAAGCATCTATATTTTTTGATGAAAAATAAATTATTTAAATTATATTTGTCTCACTAATAATTTATTCTTTAATTTATATTTCTATAAAATTAAACTAATAAAAAATTAAAATGTATATTTAAAATTATAATGAATACTAATAAAAATGAGATTTATGATTTATTATTTAGGGTATAACTATTTAATTGTATAATTTTTTTGTGGTTTTGGGGTTAAGGAGTTTATTGATTTATATGTTTACACATTTTCGTGTTTATAGGTTTTATTTAATCAATGAAATAACAAAAAATTTATTTTTATAAATTTTCGTTATTTTCAAAGGTTATGTCCTTTAAAAATATAATAATTTTTTAATGGTTCTAAAATATGAATACAATACTTAGTTATAATAATCTAAATAATTATATTTGTTGTAGATTCAATATAAAAAAATGTATTAAAATATATTATAATAAAGATCAAAAAATTATTAATAAACTATTATTAATAAGATAGATATTAATTAAAATAGATTTGTAGAACCCAAAATAATTCAAAATCAAAGTAAATTATATTACTAAATAAATTTTGAAATTTTTTTTATTTTTATAAGCTTAATTTTGTTTCATAAAAAATAATATATTTAAATTATATCTATCGCACTCATTATTTATTCGGTAATTAATATTTCTATAAAAATGAACTAAAAAATAATTAAAATGAATATTTAAAATTATAATGAATACCAATAAAAATGAGATTTATTATTTATTATTTAGGTTATATAGTGTTAATGGTTTAAGTATTTAGGGGGATTTGAGGTTTAGGAGTCTAGATATTTAAATGTTTAGTCATTTAGTGGTTTATAAGTTTTATTTAAATAATAAAATTAAAAAAAATTAATTTTGTGATTTTTTATGATTTTTGAAGGTTATAACCTTTGTAAATATAATAATTTTTAAATTTTTTTTCAAATGTAAATATAATATTTAGTTATAATAGTTTAATAATTATTAGACATTTTAATTGAATACAAGTAATTTTATTGTTCGATATTATAAAAATGATCAAATAATAAATTAATAAACTATTATTAATAAGATTGATCGGCAATTAAAATATAATTGCAAAACCTATATATAGTGATTCAAAATCAAAGTAAAATATATTACTAAATAATAATTTTTTGTTTTTAAATTTTTACTTCTTTATATAAGCTTATTTTTTTTGATTAAAAATAAATTATTAAAATTATATTTGTCTCACTCATTATTTATTTTGTGATTGATATTTCTATAAAAAATAAACTCATAAATAATTAAAATTAATATTTAAAATTATAATGTATACAAATTAAATGAGATTTATGATTTATTATATATGGTATACCGGTTTAATGGTTTGATTATTTAGTGGTTTATATGTTTTATTTATTTAATAAAAATTTAAAATTTTATATTTGATTTTTTCTGATTTTCAAAGGTTATAACCTTAGAAAATAAAATAATTTTTAAAATTTTTTGAAATGTGAATACCATGTATAATTATATTAATCTTTCTAATTATATATAATATAAATTCAATATAAATAATTTTAATGATAGATATTATAATAATGATCAAAAATTAAATTAATAAACTATTATTAATAATATTAATATTAATTAAAAAATATTTATAAAACACAAAATGATTCAAAATCTAATCAAAATATATTAAAAAATAATAATATTTAATTTTTAAAATTTTGCTTCTTTTTATAAGCTTATATTTTTTTTTATTAAAATAAATTATTAAAATAATATTTGTACCACTCGAAATTTATTTTGTAATTAATTTTTTTAAAAAATTAAACTATAAATAATTAAAATGAATATTTAAAATTATAATAAATATAAATAAAAATGAGATATATTATTTATTAAATAGTATATAATTGTTAAAAGGTGTATGTATTTAAGGGTTTCAAGATTTATGAGCTTACTGATTTAACTAAGTAAGCATTTAATGATCTATAGGTTTTATTTAAAAAATGAAATAACAAAAAATTTATTTTTATTATTTTTTCTCATTTTTTAAGGTTATAACCTTTGAAAATATACTAATTTTTAATTTTTTTTCAAAAGTGAATACAATATTTAGTTATAATAATCATTATATTTATATATGATATAAATTTAATATAAACATTTTTATTGATAAATTCTAATAATGATGAAAAAATAACTTAAGAATCTATTATTAATAAGATCGATATCAATTAAAAAAATTTACAAAACCTAAAATGATTCATAAGCAAATCAATATATATTATTATATAAAATTTTTTGTTTCGAAAATTTTGTTTATTTTAAAAGTTTATCTATAATTTTTTGATGAAAAATAATTTATATAATTTATTTTTGTCTAGCTCAATTTATTCTGTAATTAATATTTATATATAAATAAACAAATAAATAATTAAAATGAATATTTAAAATTATAATGAAAAGAAAAGAGATTTATTATTTATTATTTACGGATACTATTTTAATTTAAAATCGGTCTGTCTCACTAATAATTTATTTTGTAATTAATATTTCTATAAAAATAAACTTGATAAATAATTAAAATAAAAATTTAAAATTATACTGAATAAAAATTAAAATGAGATTTATTATTTATTATTACTGTATACCAGTTTAATGGTTTAAGTATTTAAAGGTTTTTTCATTTAGGATTTTACCGATTTATGTTTTTAGGCTTTTAGTGGTTTATACGTTTTATTAAAAAAATAAAATATCAAAAAAATTTGCTATAATTTTTTCTCATTTTAATAGGTCATAACCTTTGAAAATATAATAATATTTAAAATTTTTTGAAATGTGAATACAATACTTAGTTATAATAATATTAATAATTATATATCATATAAATTCAATAAACAATTATATTGATATATATTATAATAATGATCAAAATTAAATTTATAAATTATTGATATTAAGATAGATATTAATTAAAAAATAATTACAAAACCAAATAGATTCTAAATTATAGTAAAATATATTCCTGGATAACAATTTTTAATTTTTAAATTTTTACTTCTTTTATAAGCATATATATATTTTAAATTATATTTGTCCCACTCATAATTTATTTTGTAATAAATATTTCTATAAAAATAAACTAATAAATAATTAAAATGAATATTTGAACTTATAATAAATAGAATTAAAAATTAGATTTATTAATTATTAAGTAGTATATAGCGGTTTAATGGTTTATGTATTTTGGCATTACGGGGTTTAGGAGTTCACTGATTTAACTTGTGTATGCATTTAGTTGTTTATAGGTGTTATTTAAAAAAATATCAAAAAATTTATTTTTTTTAATTTTTGATATTTTCAAAGGTTATAACCTTTGAAAATATGATAATTTAAAATTTTTTTTAAAAGTGAATACAATATTTAGTTATAAAAATCATTATATTTATATATCATATAAATTCAATATAAATATTTTTATTGATAAATATTATAATAATGATCAAAGAATGAATAAATAATCTATTATTAATAAGATAGATATCAAATAAAATATAATTACAAAACCTAAAATGATTCAGAAATAAAGCAAAATATATTATTATATAATAATTTTTAGTTTTAAATTTTTTTCTTTTAAAAAGTTTATCTATATTTTTTTGATGAAATATAATTATATAAATTATATATGTCTAACTCAATTTATTCTGTAATTAATAATTATATAAAAAAACAAATATATAATTAAAATAAATATTTTAAATTATAATTAAAAAAATAATATTGAGATTTCTTATTTATTATTTAGGGTATACCGGTTTAAAATGATTATCTATTTTGGGGTTTCGAGATTTAGGAGTTATTAATTTAATTATTTAGGCATTTAGTGGTTTATAGGATTTATTTAAACAATGAAATAATAAAAAAATTATTTTTGTTATTTTTTCACATTTTCAAAGGTTATAACATTTGAAAATTTAATAATTTTAAAATTTTTTTAAAATGTGAATAAAATATTTAGTAATAATAATCATTATAAGTATATATAATATAAACTAATTATAAATACTTTTATTGATAGATATGATATCAATTATTAAAAAATAAATTAATAAACTATTATTAATATGATAGATATAAATTAAAATATAATTACAAAACCTAAGATGTTTCAAAATCAATATAAAATTTTTTACTAAATAATAATTTTTTGTTTTCAAATTTTTACTTCTTTTTATAAGATTATATTTTTTTTTATTAAAAGTAAATTATTTATATTATATTTGTCTGACTAATTATTTATTTTCTAATTAATATTTATATAAAAAATAAACTAATTAATATTTAAAATTAATATTTAAAATTATAATGAATACAAATTAAAATGAGATTTAAGATTTATTATTGCTTTATGTGTAATTTATTTTTTGATAATCTGTTTGTATAACCAAATATTTATTTTTTTTAATATTTTCATGTAAGTGCAGGAAAGAAAATATTAAGAGGCCGAGGATGCAGCAGTAGCACAATAACGGAAAGAAATTTTAATATAAAATGTTTTGTAATTTTATTTTCGTGTGGCTATTTTTGTACTCGTGGAACTGTTCATCTTCTCTTTCTCTTCTCTCCGTGTGATTTATCGGGACTATTCTGTGTGCTGCATACTGTAAGACATTTCTGTTGCTTTAATCTGTAATGCATAAGTATTTTCTGGTGGATTTAGCTAGTCGTACTGAGCGACTAACGAACCACGTTACTTTCGGTGATTATTTCTCATTTTTTGATTATATCATGAATGGTTGGTGAATTGGGATATATATATTTCTTGTTTTATGTTGTTTCTGTGTTTCTGTATCTCAATCTCACAACCGTGGAAGCACAATTGCCCAAAAATTATATATGGCATACCATTTTAATGGATCAATTATTTAGGGGATTTGTCATTTAGGAGTTTAGCAATTTATGTTTTTAGGCTTTTAGTGGTATATAGGTTTTAATTATATAATAAAAATAATTTTTTTTTATTTTTTTTTAGATTTTGAAAGGTTATAATCTATAAAAATAAAATAATGATTAAAATCTTTTGAAATGTGAATACCATGTATAATTATATTGATCTTATTAATTATATATCATATAAATTCAATATAAATAATTTTAATGATAAATATTATAATAATGATCAAAATTTAACTTAATAAACTATTATTAATAATATAAATATTAATTAAAATATATTACCATAATACAAAATAATTCAAAATCAAATAAAAATATATTACTAAATAATAATATTTAATTTTAAAAATTTTCCATCTTTTTATAAGCATATATTTTTTTATGATTAAAAATAAATTATTTAAATAATATCTGTCTCACTCGAAATTTATTTCGTAATTAATTTTTCTAAAAATTAAAATTTAAATAATTAAATTGAATATTTAAAATTATAATAAATAGAAATAAAAATGAGATTTATTATTTATTAAGTAGTATACAACTATTATAAGATTTATGTATTTAGGGGTTTTGGGTTTTATGAGCTATTGATTTATGTTAGTAAACATTTAGTGGTCAATAGGTTTTATTTAAAAAAGAAATAACAAAAAATTTATTTTTTGTATTCTTTCTCATTTTTTAAGATTAAAAACCTTTGAAAATATAATAATTTTTAAATTTTTTTCAAAAGTGAATACAATTTTTATTTATAATAATCATAATAATTATATATCATAAAAATTCAATATAAACAATTTTATTCATAGATATTCTAATAATTATCAAAAAATAAATTAAAAATCTATTATGAATAAGATTGATATTACTTAAAATATAATATCAAAACCTAAAATGATTCAAAAGCAAAGCAAAATATATTACTTAATAATAATTATTTGTTTTTAAATTTTTATTCTTTTTATAAGCTTATCTATTTTTTGATGAAAAATAATTTTTATAAATTATATTTTTAACTCATAATTTATTTTATAATTAATATATATATATATATATATAAAACTTAACAATCAAAATGAATTTTTTAAATTATAATGAAAACAAATAAAAATGAGATTTATTAATTATTATTCAGGGTATACCCGTTTAAAAGATTATCTATATAGGGGTATCAAGATTTTGTAGTTTAGTGATTTAAGTGTTTAGGCATTTATTGATTTATAGGTTTTATTTAAACAATGAAATAACAAAAAAAATATTTTTTTTTATTTTTTACATGTTCAAAGGTTATAATCTTTGAAAATATAAAAATTTTTAAACTTTTTTCAAAAGTGAATACAATATTTACTTATAATATTTATTAAATTTATATATCATATAAATTCAATATCAACATTTCTATTCATAAATATTCTAATAATGATCAAAAAATAAATTAATAATCTGTTAATAATAAGTTAGATATCAATTAAATTATAATTACAAAACCTAAAATGATTCAGAAACAAAGCAAAATATATTAGTATATAATATTTTTTTTGTTTTTAATTTTGTCTTCTTTTATTAAGTTTGTCTATATTTTTTTGTGGAAAAATAATTTAAATAAATTATATTTGTATAACGTATAATTTATTTTGTAATTAATATTTATATAAAAATAAACAAATAAAAAATTAAAATGAGTATTTAAAATTATAATGAAAAAAATAAAAATGAGATTTATTATTTATTATTTAGGATATAAATGTTTAGAAAATTTATATATTTAGGGTTATCGAGATTTAGTAGTTATTGATTTATGTATTTAGGCATTAAATGATTTATAGGTTTTATTCAAAAAATGAAATAACAAAAAAATTATTTTTGATATTTTTTGATATTTTCAAAGGTTATAACATTAGAAAATATAATAATTTTAAAATTTTTTAAAAATGTGAATACAATATTTAGTAATAATTATTATTATAACTATATATAATATAAACTTAATATAAACAATTTTATTTATAATATTATTTCAATTATCAAAAAATAAATTAATAAACTATTATTAATATGATAGATATGAATTAAAATATAATTAAAAAACCTAAAATTATTCAAAATCAAAGTAAAATTTATTGCAAAATAATAATTTTTTTTTAGTTTTTGCGTTATTTTATAAGCTTATATATTTTTTTGTTGAAAAATATATTATTTAAATTATATTTGTCTCTTATCATTTATTTTGTAATTAATATTACTATAAATTATATAAATTATATTTAAGGTTTATAAGTTTAAAGGTTTAGGTATTCAGGGGCTTCAGGGTTTAGGAGTTTATAGATTTATGTATTTAGGCATTTAATGCTTTATAAGTTTTATTTAAACAATGATGTAACAAAAAATTTATTTTTGTTATTTTTTCTCATTTTTGAAGGTTATAACCTTTGAAAATATAACAATTTTTAAATTTTTTTTATATGTGAAAACTATATTTTGTTATGATTATCTTAATAATTATATATCATGTTAATTCAATATAAACAATTATATTGATAGATATTATATTAATGATCAAAAAATAAATTAATAAACTATTATTAAATAGATAGATAATTTTTAAAATATATTTTTAAAACGTAAATTTATTCAAAATCAAAGTAAAATATAATACTAAATAATAATTTTTGTGATGTTTTGCTTCTTTTTTAAAGTTTATATTTTTTGTTATTAAAAGTAAATTATTTAAATTATATTTGTCTTCCATATAATTTTTTTAAATTTATAATTCTATAAAATAAACTAATAAATAATTAAAATGAATATTTAAAATTATAATGAATAGAAATAAATTTGAGATTTATTATTTATTATTCGGGATATACTAGTTTAATGGTTTAAGTATTTAGGTGTTTTGGGGTTTAGTGATATAAGTGTTTAGGCCTTTCGTGATTTATAGTTATTATCTAAAGAATTAAAAAACAAATAATTTAATTTTTTGAATTTTTTTTAATTTTCGAAGGTTATTACCTTCGAAAATATAATAATTTTAAATTTTTTTAAATGTGAATATAATATTTAGTTATAATAATCTTAATAATTATATATAATATAAAGTAAATATAAATAATTTTATTAATTGATATTATAATAATGATCAATAAATAAATTAATAAACTAGTATTAATAAGAATAAGATAAATTAAAATAGAATTGTAGAATCTAAAATGATTCAAAATCAAAATAAAATATATTACTAAATAATAATTTTTTATTTTAAAAATTTTGCCTCATTTTATAAGCATATATATTTTTTTTGATGAAAAATAAATTATTTAAATTATATATCTCACTAATAATTTATTTTGTAATTAATATTTCTATAAAAATAATTGATAAATAATTCAAATAAAAATTTAAAATTATACTTAATAAAAATTAAAATGAGATTTATGATTTATTATTAATTTATACCAATTTAATAGTTTAAGTATTAAGAAGTTTTGTCGTTTAGGAATTTAGTGATTTATGTTTTTAGGCATTTAGTGGTTTGTAGGTTTTATTAAAACAATAAAATAACAAAAAAAATTGTACTTTTTTCTCATTTTCATAGGTTATAACCTTTGAAAATATAATAATATTTAAAATTTTTTGAAATGTGAATACCATATTTAGTTATAAAAATTTTAATAATTATATATCATATAAATTCAATATAAACAATTTTATTGATAGATATTATAATAATGATCAAAAATTATATTAATAAACTATTAATAATAAGATAGATATGAATTAAAATATATTTACAAAACCCAAAATGATTCAAAATTAAAGTAAAAAATATTACTGGATAATAATTTTTAATTTTTAAAATTTTACTTCTTTTATAAGCGTATATTTTTATTTGATTAAAAATAAATTATTTAAATTATATTTGTCGCACTCATAATTTATTTTGTAATAAATATTACTTTAAAATAAACTTATAAATAATTAAAATGAATATTTAAAATAATAATAAATTGAAATAAAAATTAGATTTCTTAATTATTAAGTTGTATATAGCAGTTTAATGGTTTATGAATTTAGACATTACGGACCTTAGGAGTTTACTTATTTTACTGTGTATGCATTTAGTGGGTTATAGGTTTTACTTAAAAATTAAAATAACAAAATATTTATTTTTATTATTTTTTGATATTTTCAAAGGTTATAACATTTGAAAATATAATAATTATTAAATTTTTTTCAAATGTTAATTCAATATTTAGTTATACTAATCATTATATTTATATATCATATAAATTCAATATAAACAATATTATTGATAAATATTCTTAAAATGATCAAAAAATAAATTAATAATCTATTATTAATAAGATAGATATCAATTAAAATATAATAAAAAAACACAAAATGATTCAGAAGAAATTAAAATATATAACTATATAATAATTTGTTGTTTTTAATTTTTTTTTCTTTTAAAAAGTTTATCCATATTTTTTTGATAAAAATTAATTTATATAAATTATATTTGTATACCTTATAATTTATTTTTTAATTAATATTTATATAAAAATAAACAAATAAATAATTAAAATCAATATTTAAAATTATAATGAAAAAGATAATATTGAGATTTATTCTTTATTATTTTGGGTATACCAGTCTAATTTAAATTAGATCTGTCTCACTAATAATTTATTTTGTAATTAATATTTCTATAAAAATAAACTAATAAATAATTAAATAAAAATTTAATATTATACTGAAAAAAAATTAAAATGAGATTTATGAATTATTATTAATGTATACCAGTTTAATATTTTAAGTATTTAGAGGTTATTTCGTTTATTACTTTAGCAGATTTATGTTTTTAGGCATTTAGTGGTTTATAGGTTTTATTTAAACAATGTAATAACAAAAAAAATTATTTTTGATATTTTTTTTCACATTTTCTAAGGTTATAACCTTTGAAAATATAATAAATATAAATTTTTTTAAAAATGTGAATACAATATTTAGTAATAATAATCATTATAATTATATATAATATAAACTAAATATAAACAATTTTATTGATAGATATGATATCAATTATCAAAACATAAATTAATATGGTATCATTGTTATGATGGATATAAATTAAAATATAATTGCAAAACCTAAAAATATTCAAAATCCAAGTAAAATTATTACTAAATAATAATTCTTTTTTTTTTGCTTCTTTTTATAAGCTTATATTTTTTTTGATGAAAAATAAATTATTTAAATTATATTTGTATCACTCATAATTTATTTTGAAATTAATATTTTAATAAATTATTTAAATTATATTTAAGGTTTACGAGGTTAAAGGTTTAATTATTTAGGGGCTTTTGTGTTTAGGAGTTTAGAGGTTTAAGTGTTTATCCATTTAGTGGTTTATAAGTTTTATTTAAATAATGATATAACAAAAAATTTATTTATATTATTTTTTTAATTTTGAAGGTTATAACCTTTGAAAATATAATAATTTTTAAATTTTTTTCAAATGTAAATATAATATTTAGTTATAATAATCTTAATAATTATAAGTTATTTAAATTCAATATAAATAATTACATAGCTAGAAATTATAATAATGATCAAAAAAAAGTTAATAAACTATTATTAATAAGATAGATATTATTTAAAATATATTTGGAAAATCTTAATTTATTCAAAATCAAAGTAAAATATATTACTTAATAATAATTTTTTTAATGTTTTGCTTTTTTATAACTTTATATTTTTGTTATTATAAATAAATTATTTAAATTAATTTGTCTTACTCATAATTAATTTTGTAATTTATAATTTTATAATAATAAACTAATAAATAATTAAAATAATTATTTAAAATTATAATGAATAAATATAAAATTGAGATTTATTAATTATTCTTCAGGATATATCAGTTTAATGGTTTAAGTATTTAGGTATTTTTTGGTTCAGGAGTTTAGTGATTAAAGTGTTTAGACCTTTAGTGATTTATAGTTATTATCTCAAGAATTAAAAAACAAAAAATTTAATTTTTTGAATTTTTTTAAATTTTGAAAATTGTAACCTTTGAAAATATAATAATTTTAAATTTTTTTAAATGTGAATATAATATTTATTTATAATAATCTTAATAATTATATATAATGTAAATAAATATAAATAATTTTATTAAAAGATATTATAATAATGATCAATAAATAAATTAATAAACTAGTGCTAATAAGAATGATATAAATTAAAATATAATTGTAGAATCTAAAATGATTCAAAATCAAAATAAGATATATTACTAAATAATATTTTTTTATTTTAAATATTTTGACTCATTTTATAAGCATATATATTTTTTTGATGAAAAATAAATTATTTAAATTATATTTGTCTCTCTAATAATTTATTTTGTAATTAATATTTATATAAAAATAAATTGATAAATATTAAAATGAATATTTAAAATTATAATGAATACTAAAAAAGAGATATATGATTTATTATTTAGGGTATACCTATTTAATGGTTTAAGTTTTTGGTGGTTTTGGGGTTAAGGAGTTTATTGATTTATATGTTTGCACATTTAGGTGTTTATAGGTTTTATTTAATCAATGAAATAACAAAAAATTTATTTTTATGAATTTTCGTGATTTTCAAGGTTATAACCTTTGAAAATATAATAATTTTTTAATATTTCTAAAAAAAGAATACAAAACATAGTTATAATAATCTTAATAATTATATATGATGTAAATTTAATATAAACAATTTTAATAATATATATTATTATAATGATCGAAAAATAAATTAATAAACTATTATTAATAAGATAGATATTAATTAAAATATATTTGCAGAACCCAAAATAATTTAAAATCAAAGTAAATTATATGACTAAAAAAATTTTAAATTTTTGAAATTTTATTTATTTTTATAAACTTATTTTTTTCATAAAAAATAATATATTTAAATTATATGTCTCACTCATTATTTATTTTTTAATTAATATTTCTATAAAAATAAACTAAAAAATAATTAAAATGAATATTTAAAATTATAATGAATACAAATAAAAATGTAATTTATTATTTTTTATTTAGGTTATATAGGTTTAATGGTTTAAGTATTTAGGAAGTATTGGGGTTAAGGAGTCAAGATATTTAAATTATTAGGCATTTAGTGGTTTATAAGTTTTATTTAAATAACAAAATAATAAAAAAATTATTTTTGTGATTTTTTATCATTTTTGAAGGTTATAACCTTTGAAAAATTAATAATTTTTATATTTTTTCAAATGTAAATATAATATTTAGTTATAATAATCTTAATATTTATAAGACATTTAATTCAAAATAAGTAATTTTATTGATAGTTATTATAATAATGTTCAAAAATAAATTAATAAACTATTATTAATAAGATTGATAACAATTAAAATATAAATGCAAAACCTATAATGATTCAAAATCAAAGTAAAATATATACTAAATGATACTTTTTTGTTTTTAAATTTTTACTTCTTTTTATAAGCTTATATTTATTTTTTGATTAAAAATAAATTATTAAAATTATATTTGTCTCGCTCTTTATTTATTTTGCAATTAATATTTCTATAAAAAATAAATTAATGAATAATTGAAATGAATATTTAAAATTAGAATGAATACAAATTAAAATGACATTTATGATTTATTATATTTGGTATACTTGTTTAAAGGATTGTTAATTTAGGGGTTTTGTCGTTTAGGAGTTTAGCAATTTATGTTTTTAGGCATTTAGTGGTTTATAGTTTTTATTTATATAATAAAAATAAAAAAAATTTTGATTTTATCTGATTTTCAAAGCTTATAATGTTTGAAAATAGAATAATTTTTACAATTTTTTGAAATGTGAATACCATGTATAATTATATTAATCTTACTAATTATATATCATATAAATTCAATTTAAACAATTTTAATGATAGATAGTATAATAATAATCAAAAATTAAATTAATAAACTATTATTAATAATATAAATATTAATTAAAATATATTTACATAACACAAAATGATTCAAAATCAAATCAAAATATATTACTAAATAATAATATTTAATTTTCAAATATTTCCTTCTTTTTATAAGCTTTTATTTTTTTTGATTAAATATAAATTAGTTAAATATTTTTTGTTTCAATCGAAATTTATTTTGAATTAATTTTTCTAAAAAATTAAACTATAAATAATTAAAATGAATATTAAAAATTATAATAAATAGAAATTTAAATGAGATTTATTATTTAATAAGTAAAATATTGATATTAAAAGGTATATGTATTTAGTGGTTTAGCGGTTTATGAGCTTACTGATTTAAGTAAGTAATCATTTAATGATCTATAGGTTTTATTTAAAAAATAAATTATCAAGAAATTTATTTTTATTATTTTTTCTCATATTTTAAGGTTATAACTTTTGAAAATATAATAATTTTTAAAATTTTTACAAAAGTGAATACAATATTTATTTATAATAATCATAATAATTATATTAAATATAAATTCAATATAATTAATTTTATTGATAGATATTCTAATAATTATCAAAAAATAAATTAAAAATTAATTATGAATAAGATTGATATTACTTAAAATATAATATTAAAAATCTAAAATGATTCAAAAGCAAAGAAAAATATATTACTAAATAATAGTTATTTGTTTTTAAATTTTTATTCTTTTTATAAGATTATCTATTTTTTGATGAAAAATAATTTTTATAAATTATATTTTTAACTCATAATTTATTTTATAATTAATACAAATATACAATTAAATAATTAAAAATCAAAATAATTTTATTAAATTATAATGAAAACAAATAAAAATGAGATTTATTAATTATTATTTAGTGTATATCTGTTTAAAGGATTATCTATATAGGGGTATCGGGATTTTGTAGTTTAGTGATTTAAGTGTTTAGGCATTTACTGGTGTATAGGTTTTATTTAAATAATGAAATAAAAAAAATATTTTTTTATTTTTTCACATTTTCAAAGGTTATAAACTTTGAAAATATAATAATTTTAAAATTTTTTTCAAAAGTGAATATAATATTAAGTCATAATAATCATTACATTTATATATAATATAAATTAAATATAAACATTATTATTGATAAATATTCTAATATTGATCAAAAAATTAATTAATTATCTTTTATTAATAAGATAGATATCAATTAAAATATATTTACAAACCCTAAAATGATTCATAAGCAAAGCAAAATATATTACTATATAATAATTTTTTGTTTTGAAATTTTTTTTTATTTTAAAAAGTTTATCTATATTATTTTAATAAAGAATATTTTATATAAATTATATTTGTGTAACTCATAATTTATTTTGTAATTAATATTTATATAAAAATAAACTAATAAATAATTAAATTTGAATATTTAAAATTAAAATGTAAAAAATAAGATTTATTCTTTATTATTTAGGATATACCGGTTTAATTTAAATTAGATATGTCCCACTAATAATTTATTTTGTAATTAATATTTCTATAAAAATAAACTGAGAAATAATTAAAATAAAAATAATAATAAAAATAATACTGAATAATTAAAATAATTTATTTTGTTCCTCTCTCAACTCAAGAATGATTGCTAAAGCTCTAACCAAAATAATAGGAGCTTTTACTTTATCTCTATTATGTCTCATCATATTTGATGTTGAATCACTGGGCTATCAAAGGTAATTTGACTCATGTACGCTAACAGACCAAACCAAAGTTATACCCCTATTTGTTAAATAGCTAGTTGTTGAGGAAGCTATTTATATTGATTATTGTAATTTCTTATAAAATATCACTCATATGCAAACTAAAAGCAATTTTTTTAAATCATAGTTCACCTCTAAAAAATAATGACCTTGTAGCCTATTAGAACAAACTAGCCCCATGGAGGTTTGAGCAGGGCAAAAAGTATGGGCTCTCTTTGAATCAAGAATCAACAAATTTATTTTATCAGCATGTCTAAGCCCTTTTTTTATATCCTAATGGATATGAAAAGTATCATTTCTTTCTTTTTATATTAAATGAGTTATGTATACAAGCTCACAATACCCAAAAAGTTGTAAATGAATCATATTCAAATGTATAAATGATTTTAATTATTGCTCAAAATATTAGTCTTGCATATTGACACTTGAGGTCACAAATCAAAGGAAAAAGCCATAGTGATATTTCCAATCCCATGAATTTTAGCTATAGAAAGTTATGATCAGTAGTAGTCGAGCTTTAACTATTTCTAGGGTCATGACTTTTGCTCTTGAGGAATGTCCAAAGTTATAATCATTCCTAGTGCAATGACTTTGCAATATAAAGATAAATGCACAAGCTATGGTCCTATCCAATACTATGACCCAGTATTATAGTGATTAAAAATGTATTAATGATCATTCTTAGTGCCATAAAATATGTTCAACAGAGAGACACAAGTTATGGCATATTCTCATCGATATGATTTTGTCTTCTAAAGACAAAATATACAATCATGACCATTGCTAATGCTACAATAATCTAAAGCAAGAAAGAGACTCAATCCATAACTCACCCCATGAGTCATGACTTGGTGTTACATAAACAAAAAGATAATTATGTGACATTCCTAAAAGTTGTGAATTTGAAATTAAATTTAAAACTTAGTCATTTGATTATAAAAGTGCAAAACATGAGATATAGGATTTAGGGTTTATGGATTAGGGTTATAGTTTATGGTTTAAGGTATAGGATTTAAATTTTAGGGTTTATGGTTTTTTTTGTTTTCTTTTTGGGAAAATACACACTATATTTATCATTTAGGCACACAACTTACAAGAGACTAAAAAGCTGACTAATTTGGCCAGCTCACCAAATCCTATGCACCCTAATGATTCTATGCATAAAATACATAGAAAAACATAATTCCTAATAATTCCAAGCTACAAATACAACTAAAATCACCTGGGATTCCTGGACTTCAGAGTTGGCATGAGTCATTATGAGCACTGTGTCCTTTCCATTAGGATTTGTCCAAACCTTTTGGAGGAACCTGAATGATGCACCATATTAAAACTATGCAAATATAAGATTGTGCATGTGTGTGACATGCAGCATCAAGCGTTTGCCTATGTCATTGCTATGCAATGGAATACATGTAAAACTGAATACCCATAAATCAACAAGTCCATATCTACGGCACTTTGTCAATTCATTCTCACATCTTAATTCCACATTCATTTGCTCCAATGATCCACAAAAGAGTATCTCTTGGGTTAGAATGCTTCTTCCTCGAGCTCCAAGAAGTGGTTGTATGTTGCACCGACAAAATATCAAAAAATATGCATGCATCGGTGTGCATGTGTGATTAGGTCCATCTCATAGTCTAATTATCTACGCGTACAACCAAGCTAGAATACAAGTAAAATTACAAAATGCTATAAAGAAGGGTCTTCTGCTCCTGGGAGTGTAGCATCGCCTAATGTGTATATACAAAATGAATTAGTCAGCTCCACTTAGAGATACTCGTGGGTCCAGTTGCCCTCATTGCATGCTACATAGAGAACATACAAGATTGTGTGCGTGAGTATGTCATGATCCATCTCTACAAGTACATGGTGCATACTAAGTCCAAAATACAAATAAGACTACAAACATAAACTACAAGTTTGAATCTTTCGCTCCCGTGTTGCTTGTCTGGACTCCATTGCTTACTGGCCCTACTTGGTGATGCTTCGGATTTTGCCGGCTCTCCAATTAATCTTGGATTACCCGCTACTCCTGTTGTGCGACGATTGGCTGGCCCTCTATGCTGCCTGATATGGCTAGTGGAACCCACTCCTAGCTACTCCTGAGTTTAATCCCGACCATTTGCTCGGTCTCGTCAATTCTCTGAATGTTATCATCCTAGCTTGCTAGTTGGGCCCTCTACAAGCTGGTGGCACATACTTCTGGCTGCTTCCAAGACTTGCTGGCCACTCTAAATGCTACACCAAAATGGACAAGAATATGTGCACGAGTGTACTATGATCCGTCGCTATGTGTGTGTGGTGCAGTAGTATCAGGCTTTAGGTGTTTAGTAATTTAAGTATTTAGGTATTTTGTCGTATATAGGTTTTATTTAAATAATTAAATAACAAATAAATTATTTTTATGATTTTTTCTCATTTTCAAGGTTTTACCATTCAAAATATTTTAATTTTTAATTTTTTTTTCAATGTTAATACAATATTTAATTATAATAATCATAAAAATTAAATATCATGTAAATTATATAAATAATTTTATTGATCGATATTATAATACTGATCATAAAATAGATTAATAAACTATTATTCATAAGATAGATATTAATTAAAATATATTTGCAAAATTTAAAACGATTCAAAATCAAATTAAAATATATTACTAAATAATAATTTTTTATTTTTTTATTCTTTTTATAAGCTTATAAAATTTTTTGACGAAGATAAATTATTTAAATTATATTTGTCTCATTCATAATTTTATTTTGCAATTAATATTTCTATAAAAATAAACTAATAAATAATTAAAATGAATATTGAAATTATAATGAATACAAATAAAAATGAGATTTATGATTAATTATTTAGGGTACACCGGTTTAATGGTTTAACTATTTAGGAGTTTAGAAGTTTAGTGATTTAAGTGTTTAGGGCATTTAGTAGTTTATATGTTTTATTAAAATAATGAAATAACAAAAAAATTATTTTTCAAATTTTTTATCAATTTTGAAGGTTATAACCTTTATAAACATAATAATTTTTAAATTTTTTTCAAATATAAATAAAATCTTTAGTTATAATAAACTTAATAATTGTATTTCATGTAAATTAAAAATAAACAATTTTATTGATAGATATTAATAAACTAAATATAAATATAAATATAATAATGATCAAAGAATAAATTAATAAACTATTATTTATTGATAGATAGTTATGTATTAGTTATAAATACTTAAACCTTTAAAGATGGTTAAAATGTTTAAGTATTTAATGGTTTTTGGGTTTTAGTATTTAGTAGTTTAATGATTTAAGCGTTGAGGCATTTAGTAGTTTATAGGTTTTATATTAACAATAAATTAACAAAAATTTATTTTTGTGATTTTATCTCATTTTCAAAGATGATAACCTTTAAAAATATAATAATTTTTAAATTATTTTAAAATGTAAATATAATATTTAGTTATAATTATCTTAATAATTATATATCATGTAAATTCAATATTAACAATTTTATTAATAAATATTCTAAAAATGATCAAAAAATAAATTAATAATCTATTATTAATAAGATAGATATCAATTAAAATATAATTAGAAAACCTAAAATGATTCACAAGCAATGCAAAAAATATTACTATATAATAATTTTTTGTTATGAAAATTTTTTTTCTTTTAAAAAGATTATCCATAATTTTTTGATAATAAATAATTTATATAAATTATTTTTATCTAGCTCAATTTATTTTGTAATTATATATATATATAAATAAACAAATAAATAATTAAAATGAATATTTAAAATTATAATGAAAAAAAATGAGATTTATTATTTATTATTTTGGGATACCGGTTTAATTTAAATTAGATCTGTCTCACTAATAATTTATTTTGTAATTAATATTTCTATAAAATGAATTGATAAATAATTAAAATAAAAATTTAAAATTATACTGAATAAAAATTAAAATAATATTTATGATTTATTATTAATGTATGCTAGTTTAATGGTTTAAGTATTTAGAGGTTTTGTCTTTTAGGAGTTTAGCGATTTAGGGTTTTAGGATTTAGTGGTTTATTGGTTTTATTTAAACAATAAAATAACAAATAAAAAATTTGTAATTTTTTCTCATTTTCATAGGTTATAACCTTTGAAAATATAATAATTTTAAATTTTTTTAAAAAATGTGAATACAATATTTAATAATAATAATTATTATAATTATATATAATATAAACTAAATATAAATAATTTTATTGATAGATATGATATCAATTATCATAAAATAAATTAATTTGCTTTTATTAATATGATGGATATAAATTAAAATATAATTAAGATACCTAAAGTGATTCAAAAACAATGTTATATTTATTACTAAATAATAA
Source organism: Sapria himalayana (assembly GCA_029783825.1). Lineage (NCBI taxonomy): Eukaryota > Viridiplantae > Streptophyta > Magnoliopsida > Malpighiales > Rafflesiaceae > Sapria > Sapria himalayana. The sequence continues at coordinate 23,807 of JAREIK010003097.1, forward strand.
TTTTTGTTTTTTAGTTTTTTCTTCTTTTATAAGCTTATATATTTTTTTGATGAAAAATAGATTATTTAAATTATATTTGTATCACTCATAATTTATTTTGTAATTAATATTTCAATATATTATTTAAATTATATTTAAAATTTACGAATTTAATGGATTAAGTATTTAGGGGCTTCAGGGTTTAGGAGTTTAGAGATTTATGTGTTTAGGCATTTAATGGTTTCTAAGTTTTATTTAAACAATGATATAACAAAAACTTAATTTTTGATTTTTTTATCATTTTTGAATGTTATAACCTTTGAAAATATAACAATTTTTAAATTTTTTTTAAATGTGAATACTATATTTAGTTAAGATAATCATAATAATTATATTTCATGTAAATTCAATATATATAATTATATTGATAGATATTATATTAATTATCAATAAATAAATTAATAAACTATTATTAATAAGAAAGATTTTATTTAAAATATATTTGCAAAATGTAAATTTATTCAAAATCAAAATAAAATATATTACAAAATAATAATTTTTTTGATGTTTTGCTTCTTTTTATAAGTTTATAATTTTTTTTATTAAAAGTAATTTATTTAAATTATATTTGTCTTCCTCATAATTTATTTTTAATTTATAATTCTATAAAAATAAACTAATAAATAATTAAAATGAATTTTTAAAACTATAATGAATACAAATAAAATAGAGATTTATTATTTATTATTCAAGATATACTAGTTTAATGGTTTAAGTATTTAGGTATTTTGGGGTTTAGTGATTTAAGTATTTAGGCCTTTTGTGATTTATAGTTTTTATTTAAAGAATGAAAAAATAAAAAATGTAATTTTTTGATTTTTTTTAATTTTTGAAGGTAATAACCTTTGAAAATATAATAATTTTTAATTTTTTTAAAATGTGAATATAATATTTAGTTATAATAATCTTAATAATTATATATAATGTAAACTCAATATAAATAATTTTATTAATACATATTATAATAATGATCAATAAAAAATTAATAAACTATTATTAATAAGAATGATATAAATTAAAATATAATTATAAAATCTAAAATGATTAAAAATCAAAATAAGATATATTACTAAATAATAAATTTTTGTTTTTAAAATTTTGCCACTTTTTACAAAGATATATATTTTTTTTGATGAAAAATAATTTATTTATAATATATATGTCTCAATAATAATTTATTTTGTAATTAATATTTCTATAAAAATAAACTGATAAATAATTAAAATATAAATTTAAAATTATACTTAATAAAAATTATATTGAGATTTATGATTTTTTATTAATGTACACTTCTTTAATGGTTTAAGTAATTAGAGGTTCTGTCGTTTAAGAGTTTTGCAATTTATGTTTTAAGGCATTTAGTGATTTATAGGTTTTATTTAAACAATAAAATAATAAAAAAAATATGTAATTTTTTCTCATTTTCATAGGTTATAACCTTTGAAAATATAATAATATTTAAAATTTTTTGAAATGTGAATACAATATTTAGTTATTTTAATATTAATCATTATATATCATATAAATTCAATATAAACAATTTTATTGATAAATAATTTAATAATGATCAAAAATTAAATTAATAATCTATTAATAATAAGATAGATATTAATTAAAAATATTTACAATACCAAAATTGATTCAAGATTAAACTATAATATATTACTGTATAATAATTTTTAATTTTTAAATTTTTACTTGTTTTATAAGCATATAAATTTTTTTTTTAAAATAAATTATATAAATTCTTGTGTCACACTCATAATTTATTTTGTAATAAATATTTTATAAAAATAAACTAAAAAATAATTAAAATCAATATTTAAAATTATATTAAATAAAATAAAAATTAGATTTATTAATTATTAAGTAGTATATAGTGGTTTAATGGTTTATGTATTTAGGAGTTTACTGATTTACCTATATATGCATTAAGTGGTTTATATGTTTTATTTAAAAAATAAAATAACAAAATATCTATTTTTTTTATTTTTTGATATTTTCAAATGTTATAACCTTTGAAAATACAATAAATTTTAAATTTTTTCTAAAGTAAATACAATCTTTAGTTATAATAAACATTATATTTATATATCATATAAATTTAATATAAACTATTTTATTAATAAATATTCTAATAATGATCAAAAAATAATTTAATAATCTATTATTAATAAGATAGATATGAATTAGAATATAATTACAAAACCTAAAAAGATTCAGAAGCAAAGCAAAATATATTACTATATAATAATTTTTTGTTTTAAATTTTTTTTTCTTTTAAAAAGTTTATGTATATTTTTTTGATGAAAAATAATTTAGATAAATTATATTGGTCTAACTCATAATTTATTCTATAATTAATATATTTATAAAAATAAACAAATAAATAATTAAAATGAATATTTAAATTTATATTAAAAAAATGAGATTTAATATTTATTATTTAGGGATACCTGTTTAATTTAAATTAGATATTTATCACTAATAATTTATCTTGTAATTAATATTTCTATAAAAATAAACTGATAAATATTTAAAATAAAAATTTAAAATTATACTGAATAAAATTTAAAATGAGATTTATTTTTTATTATTACTGTATACAACTTTAATGGATTAAATATCTAAAGGTTTTTTCGTTTAGGTTTTTAGCGATTTATGTTTTTAGGCTTTTAGTGGTTTATACGTTTTATTTAAAAAAATAAAATAACAAAAAAAATTTCTATAATTTATTCTCATTTTCAAAGTTTATAACCTTTGAAAATATAATAATATTTAAAATTTTTTGAAATGTGAATAAAATAATTAGTTATAATAATATTAATAATTATATATCATATAAATTCAATATAAACAATTTTATTTATATATATTAAAATAATGATCAAAATAAATTTATAAATTATTGATATTAAGATAGATATTAATTAAAAATAATTACAAAACCCAAATTGATTCAAAATTATAGTAAAATATATTGATGGATTAAAATTTTTAATTTTTAAATTTATACTTCTTTTATAAGCATATATAATTTTTAAATTATATTTGTCACACTCATAATTTATTTTGTAATAAATATTTCTATAAAAATAAACTAATAAATAATTTAAATGAATATTTAAAATTATAATAAATAGAATTAAAAATTAGATTTATTAATTATTAAGTAGTATATAGTGATTTAATGGTTTATGTATTTTGGCATTACGGTGTTTAGGAGTTTACTGATTTAACTATGCATGCATTTAGTGGTTTATACGTGTTATTTATAAAAATATCAAAAAATTTATTTTTTTTATTTTTGATATTTTCAAAGGTTATAACCTTTGAAAATATAATAATTTTTAAAGTTTTTTTCAAAAGTGAATACAATATTTAGTTATAATAATCTTTATATTTATATATCATATAAATTCAATATAAATATTTTTATTGATAAATATTCTAATAATGATTAAAGAATAAATTAATAATCTATTATTAATAAGATATATATCAATTTAAATATAATTACAAAACCTAAAATGATTCATAAACAAAGCAAAATATATTACTTTATAATAATTTTTTGTTTTGAATTTTTTTTCTTTTAAAAAGTTTATCTATATTTTTTTGATGAAAAATAATAATATAAATTATATTTGTCTAACTCAATTTATTCTGTAATTAATAATTATATAAATATAAACGAATACATAATTAAAATGAATATTTTAAATTATAATGAAAAAATAATATTAAGATTTATTATATATTATTTAGTGTATACCGGTTTAAAATGATTATCTATTTAGGGTTTTCGAGATTTAGGAGTTATTGATTTAAGTAATTAGGCATTTAGTGGTTTATAGGATTTATTTAAACAATGAAATAACAAAAAAATTATTTTTGTTATTTTTTCACATTTTCTAATGTTATAATATTTGAAAATATTATAATTTTAAAATATTTTTAAAATGTCAATAAAATATTTAGTAATAATAATTTTTATAATTAAATATAATATAAACTAATTATAAATAATTTTATTGATAGATATGATATCAATTATCAAAAAATAAATTAATAAACTATTATTAATATGATAGATATAAATTAAAATATAATTACAAAACCTAAAATGATTAAAAATCAATGTAAAATTTATTACTAAATAATAATTTTTTGTTTTTATATTTTTACTTCTTTTTATAAGATTATATTTTTTATATTAAAAGTAAGTTATTAATATTATATTTGTCTGACTAATTATTTATTTTATAATTAATATTTATATACAAAATAAACTAATAAATATTTAAATTAATATTTAAAATTATAATGAATACTAATTAAAATGAGATTTAAGATTTATTATTGCTGTATATGTAATTTATTTTTTGATAATCTGTTTGTATAACCAAATATTTTTTCTTTTTTAATATTTTCATGTAATTGCAGGAAAGGAAATATTAAGAGGTTGGGGATGCAGCAGTAGCACAATAACGGAGGTCTCATTGACTGGACAGCAGGCCAAAATTGGAGCAGAGCCTGACCTATCTCATGATCTGACCCGCTTCGGTTAAATGAACTGAGATAAAATTTAATATAAAATGTTTTGTAATTTTATTTTCAGGTGGCTATTTTTGGACCCGTGGAACTGTTCATCGTCTCTTTCTCTTCTCTCTATCTGATTTATCACGACAATTATGTGTGCTACATACTGTAAGAGATTCTTGTTGCTTTAATCTGTAACGCATAAGCATTTTCTGGTGGATTTAGCTAGTCATACTGAGCTACTAGCGAATCACGTTATTTTCGGTGTTTATTTCTCATTTTTTGATTCTATCATGAATAGTTGCTGAATTGGGAAATATATATTGCTTGTTTTCTGGTGTTTCTGTGATTCTATATATCAATCTCACTACCATGGAAGCACAATTTCCCAACAATTATATATGGTATACCGGTTTAATAGATCAATTATTTAGGGTTTTGTCGTTTAGGAGTTTAGCAATTTTTGTTTTTAGGTATTTAGTGGTATATAGGTGTTATTTATATAATAAAAATAGAAATTTTTTTTTGATTTTTTTAGATTTTAAAAGGTTATAACCTTTAAAAATAAAATAATTTTTAAAATCTTTTGAAATGTGAATACCATGTATAATTATATTAATCTAATTAATTATATATCATAAATATTCATAATAAATAATTTTAATGATAGATATTATAATAATGATCAAAAATTAAATTAATAAACTATTATTAATAATATAAATATTAATTAAAATATATTTACATAACACAAAATGATTCAAAATAAAATAAAAATATATATCTAAATAATAATATTTAATTTTTAATTTTTTTTATATTTTTATAAGCTTATATTTTTTTATGATTAAAAATAAATTATATAAATAATATTTGTCTCACTCGTAATTTATTTTGTAATTAATTTTTATAAAAAATTAAAATATAAATAATAAAAATGAATATTTAAAGTAATAATAAATAAATAAAAATTAGATTTATTATTTATTAAGTAGTATATAGCTATTATAAGATTTATGTATTTAGGGGTTTCGGGTTTTATGAGCTACTGATTTAAGTAAGTAAACATTTAGTGATCGATAGGTTTTATTTAAAAAAGAAATAACAAAAAATTTATTTTTTTTATTCTTTCTCATTTTTTAATATTATAACCTTTGAAAATATAATAATTTTTAAATTTTTTTCAAAAGTGAATACAATATTTATTTATAATAATCATAATAATTATATATCATATAAATTCAATATAAACAATTTTATTGATAGATATTCTAATAATTATCAAAAAATAAATTAAAAATCTATTATGAATAAGATTGATATTATTTAAAATATAATATCAAAACCTAAAATGATTCAAAAGCAAAGATAAATATATTACTTAATAATAATTATTTGTTTTAAAATTTTTATTCTTTTTATAAGCTTATCTATTTTTTGATAAAAAATTATTTTTATAAATTATATTTTTAACTCATAATTTATTTTATAATTAATATATATATATAAATAAAAAACTAAACAATCAAAATAAATTTTTAAATTATAATGAAAACAAATAAAAATGAGGTTTATTAATTATTATTTAGGGTATACTGATTTAAAGGATTATTTATATAGGGGTATCAGTATTTTCTAGTATAGTAATTTAAGTGCTTAGACATTTAGTGTTTTATAGGCTTTATTTAAACAATGAAATAACAAAAAAAAATATTTTTTTTTCACATGTTCAAAGGTTATAATCTTTGAAAATATAAAAATTTTAAAACTTTTTTCAAAAGTGAATACAATATTTAGTTATAATAATTATTAAATTTATATATCATACAAATTCAATATAAACATTTTTATTGATAAATATTCTAATAATGATAAAAAAACTAAATAATCTATTATTAATAAGTTAGATATCAATTAAAATATAATTACAAATCCTAAAATAATTCTGAAACAAAGCAAAATATATTACTTTATAATATTTTTATGTTTTTAATTTTTTTCTTATTTTATTAAGTTCATATATATTTTTTTTGTTGAAAAATAATTTATATAAATTATATTTGTATAACTTATAATTTATTTTATAATTTTTATTTATATAAAAATAAACAAATAAATAATTTAAATGAATATTTAAAATTATAATGATAAAAATAAAAATGAGATTTATTATTTATTATTTATTATTTATTATTTATTATTTATTATTTATTATTTAGGATATACATGTTTAAAAAATTTATTTATTTAGGGTTTTCAAGATTTAGAAGGTATTGATTTAAGTATTAGCCATTTAATGGTTTATAGGTTTTATTCAAACAACGAAATAATGAAAAATTTATTTTTGATATTTTTTCCAATTTTCAAACGTTATACATTTGAAAATATAATAATTTTAAAGTTTTTTAAAAATGTGAATATAATATTTAGTAATAATAAATATTATAACTATATATAATATAAACTAAATATAAACAATTTTTTTCATATATATTATATCAATTATCAAAAAATAAATTAATAAACTATTATTAATATAATAGATATAAATTAAAATATAATTATAAAACCTAAAATAATTCAAAATCAAATATAATAATTTTTGAATTTTTTTCAAAAGTGAATTCAATATTTAGTTATAATAATCATTATATTTATATATCATAAACATTCAATATAAACTATTTTATTGATAAATATTCTAATAATGATCAAAAAATAAATTAATAATCTATTATTAATAAGATAGATATCAATTAAAATATAATTACAAAACCTAAAATGATTCAGAAGTAAAGTAAAATATATTACTATATAATAATTTTTTGTTTTGAAATTTTTTTTTCTTTTAAAAAGTTTATCTATAATTTTTTGATTAAAAATAATTTATATAAATTATATTTGTATAACTCAATTTATTTTGTAATTAATATTTATATATAAATAAACAAATAAATAATTAAAATGAATATTTAAAATTATAATGAAAAAAATGAGATTTATTATTTATTATTTAGGGATACGAGTTTAATTTTAATTAGATCTGTCTCACTAATAATTTATTTTTTATTTATATTTCTATAAAAATAAACTGATAAATAATTAAAATAAAAATTTAAAATTTTACTAAATAAAAATTATAATGAGATTTATGAATTATTATTAATGTATACCAGTTTAATATTTTAAGTATTTAGAGGTTTTTTTGTTTAGGACTTTAGCGATTTATGTTTTTAGGCATTTAGTGGTTTATAGGTTTTGTTTAAACAATGAATTAACAAAAAAATTATTTTTGATATTTTTTAACTTTTTCAAAGGTTATAACCTTTGACAAAATAATAATTTTAAAATTTTTTCAAAATGTGAATACCATATTTAGTAATAATAATCATTATAATTATATATAATATAAAGTAAATATAAACAATTTTATTCATAGATATGATATCGATTATCAAAAAATAAATTAATATGTTATTATTATTATGATGGATATAGATTAAAATATAATTGCAAAACCTAAAATTATTCAAAATCCAAGTAAAATTTATCACTAAATAATAATTTTTGTTTTTTTGTTTTTGCTTCTTTTTATAAGCTTATATATTTTTTTGATAAAAAATAAATTATTTAAATTATATTTGTATCACTCATAATTTATTTTGTAATTAATATTTTAAAAAATTATTTAATTTATAATTAATGTTTACGAGTTTAAAGGTTTAAGTATTTAGGGGCTTTTGTGTTTAGGAGTTTAGATGTTTAAGTGTTTAGGAATTTAGTGGTTTATAAGTTTTATTTAAACAATGATATAGCAAAAAAATTATTTTTATTATTTTTTCTAATTTTTGAAGATTATATCCTTTAAAAATAAAATAATTTTTAAATTTTTTTCAAATGTCAATATAATATGTATTTATAATAATCTTAATAATTATAATTCATTTAAATTCAATATAAATAATTATATTCTAGATATTAGAATTATGATCAAAAAATAAATTAATAAACTATTATTAATAAAATAGTTATTATTTAAAAAGTATTTGCAAAATCTTAATTTATTAAAATCAAAGTAAAATATATTACTAAATAATAATTTTTTTTAATGATTTGCTTTTTTTATTACTTTATATTTTTGTCATTAAAAATAAATTTTTTAAATTATATTTGTCTCACTCATAATTTATTTTGTAATTTATAATTCTATAATAATAAACTACTAAATAATTTAAATGAATATTTAAAATTATATTGAATACAAATAAAATTGAGATTTATTATTTATTATTTATTATTCAGGATATACCGGTTTAATGGTTTAAGTATTAAGGTGTTTTGTGGTTTAGGAGTTTAGTGATTTAATTGTTTAGACCTTTAGTGATTTATAGTTTTTTTTAAAAAACGAAATAATAAAAAATTTAATTTTTTGATTTTTTTTAATTTTTGAAAGTTGTAACCTTTGAAAATATAATAATATTTAATTTTTTTTAAATGTGGAAATAATATTTAGTTATAATAATCTTAATAATTATATATTATATAAACATATTATAAATAATTTTATTGATAGATATTATAATAATGATTAATAAATAAATTAATAAACTTGTATTTATAAGAAAGATATAAATTAAAATATAACTGTAGAATCTAAAATGATTCAAAATCAAAATAAGATATATTATTAAATAATAAATTTTTATTTTTAAAATTTTTCTTCTTTTTATGAGCATTTTTTTTGATGAAAAATAAATTATTTAAATTATATATGTCGCACTAATAATTAATTTTTTAATTAATATTTATATAAAAAAAACTGATAAATAATTAAATTGAATATTTAAAATTATAAATAATACTAATAAAACTGAGATTTACGATTTATTATTTAGACTATACTAATTTAATCTTTTAAGTATTTATGGGCTTCGAGGTTTAGGAGCTTAGTAATTTTAGTATTTAGTCATTTAGTGGTTTATAGGTTTTATATAAAAAATAAAATAACAAAATATTTTTTTTATTTTTTCTCATTTTCGAAGGTTATAACCTTCGAAAATATAATAATTTTTAAATTTTTTTTTTGAAAAGTGAATACTATATGAAGTTATAATTACAATAATAATTATATATCATATAAATTCAATATAAACTTTTTTATTGATATTTATTATAATAATGATCATAAAAAACTAATAACCTATTATTAATAAGATAAATATTGTTTAAAATATATATTTACAAAACCTAAAATGACTCAAAATCAAAGTGAAATATTTTACTAAATATTAATTTTAAATTTTTAAATAATAGTATCCATTTATAAGCCTATATATTTTTTGATGAAAAATAAATTATTTAAATTATATTTGTTTCACTATAAATTTATTTTTTAATTTATATTTCTATATAATAAAACTAATAAATAATTAAACTGTATATTTAATATTATAATAAATACTAATAAAAATGAGATTTATGATTTATTATTTATGATATAACTATTTAATTGTTTAAGTTTTTTGTGGTTTTCGGGTTAAGGAGTTTATTAATTTATATGTTTCACATTTAGATGTTTATAGGTTTTATTTAATCAATGAAATAACAAAAAAAATATTTTTATGAATTTTCGTGATTTTCAATGGTTATAACCTTTAAAAATATAATAATTTTTTAATAGTTCTAAAATATGAATACAATACTTAGTTATAATAATCTTAATAATTATATTTGTTGTAAATTAAATATAAAAAAATGTATAATATATATTATAAAAATGATCAAAAAATAAATTTTAAACTATTATTAATAAGATAGATATTAATTAAAATATATTTGAAGAACCCAAAATAATTCAAAATCAAAGTAAATTATTTTACTAAATAAAATTTTAAATTTTTGAAATTTTGTTTATTTTTATAAGCTTATTTTTTTTCATAAAAAATAATCTATTTAAATTATATCTGTCTCACTCATTATTTATTTTGTAATTAATATTTCTATAAAAATAAACTAAAAAATAATTAAAATGAATATTTAAAATTATAATGAATACAAATAAAAATGAGATTTATTATTTATTATTTAGGTTATATAGGTTTAATGGTTTAAGTATTTAGGGGGTTTGGGGGTTTAGGAGTCTAAATTTTAAATGATTGGCATTTAGTGGTTTATAAGTTTTATTTAAATAATAAAAAATAAAAAATTACTTTTGTGATATTTTATCATTTTTTAAGGTCTAACCCTTTGAAAATATAATAATTATTTATAATAACTTAATAATTATAAGACATTTTAATTGAATATAAGTAATTTTATTGTTTGATATTATAAAAATGATCAAATAATAAATTAATAAAGTATTATTAATAAGATTGATCGCAACTTAAAATATTATTGCAAAACTTATATATAATGATTCAAAATCTAAGTAAAATATATTACTAAATAATAATTTTTTGATTAAAAATAAATTATTAAAATTATATTTGTCTCACTCATTATTTATTTTGTGATTGATATTTCTATAAAAAATAAACTAATAAAAATTAAATGAATATTTAAATATAATGAATACAAATTAAAATGAGATTTATGATTTATTATATAGGGTATACCGGTTTAATGGTTTGATTATTTAGGAGTTTTGTCGTTTAGGAGTTTATAAATTAATGTTTTTAGGCATTCAGTGGTTTATAGGTTTTATTTATATAATACAAATTTAAAATTCTATTTTTTATTTTTTCTGATTTTCAAAGGTTATAACCTTTGAAAATAAAATATTTTTTAAAATTTTTTGAAATGTGAATACCATGTATAATTATATTAATCTTACTAATTATATATCATATAAATTCAATATAACTAATTTTAATGAGATATATTATAATAATGATCAAAAATTAAATTTAAAAACTATTATAAATAATATACCTATTAATTAAAATATATTTACATAACTCAAAAAGATTGAATATCAAATCAAAATATATTACTAAATAATAATATTAAATTTTTAGAATTTTGTTTTTTTATAAGCTTATATTTTTTTATTAAAATAAATTATTTAAATAAAATTTGTCTCACTCGAAATTTATTTTGTAATTAATATTTCTAAAAAATTAAACTATAAATAATTAAAATAAATATTTAAAATTATAATAAATAGAAATAAAAATGAGATTTATTATTTATTAAGTAGTATATAGCTTTTAAAAGGTTTATGTATTTAGGGGTTTCGGGATTTATGAGTTTACTGATTTAAGTAAGCAAGCATTTAATGATCCATAGGTTTTATTTAAAAAATTAAATAATAAAAATTTATTTTTATTATTTTTTCTCATTTTTTATGGTTATAACCTTTGAAAATATAATAATTTTTAAATTTTTTTCAAAAGTGAATTCAATATTTAGTTATAATCATCATTATATTTATATATCATATAAATTTAATATAAACTATTTTATTGATAAATATTCTAATAATGATCAAAAAATAAATTAATAATATATTATTAATAAGATAGATATCAATTATAATATAATTACAAAACCTAAAAACATTCAGAAGCAAAGCAAAATAGATTACTATATAAAAATTTTTTTTTTAATTTTTTTTTCTTTTAAAAAGTTTATATATATTATTTTGATGAAAAATAATTTATATAAATTATATTTGTGTAACTCATAATTTATTTTGTAATTAATATCTATATAAAAATAAACAAATATATAATTAAATTTGAATATTTAAAATTAAATTGAAAAAAAAATTAGATTTATTCTTTATTATTTAGGATATACCGATTTAATTTAAATTAGATCTATCTCACTAATAATTTATTTTGAAATTAATATTTCTATTAAAATAAACTAATAAATAATTAAAATAAAAATTAAAATTATACTGAATAATTAAAATAATTCATTTTGTTCCTCTCTCAACTCTAGAATGATTGCTAAAGCTCTAACCAAAATAATATGAGCTTTTACTTTATCTCTATTATGTGTCATCATATTTGATGTTGAATCACTGGGCTATCAAAGGTAATTTGACTCATGTACGCTAACAGACCAAACTAAAGTTGTACCCCTATGTGTTGAAATAGCTAGTTGTTGAGAATGCTATTTATATTGATTATTGGAATTTCTTCTAAAATATCTCTCATGGACACACTCAAAGCACTTTTTAAAAAAATAGTTCACCTCTAAAAAAATAAGCACCTTGTAGCCCATTAGAACAAACTAGCCCAGGGCGGTTTGGGTAGGGCAAGAAGTATGGGCTCTCTTTCAATCAAGAATCAAAAAATTTAATTTATTGGCATGTCTAAGCCTTTTTTTCATATGCTCATGGATATGAAAAGTATCATTTCTTTCTTTTTATATTAAATGAGTTATGTATACAAGCTCACAATACCCAAAAGGTGTAAATGAATCATATTCAAATGTATAAAAGGTTTTAATCATTGCTGAAAATATTATTCTTGCATATTTCCAATCCCATGAATTTTAGCTATAGAAAGTTATAAAGAGTAGTACTCGATCTTTAACTATTTCTAGGGTCATGACTTTTGCTCCTGAGGAATGTCCAAAGTTACAATCATTCCTAGTGCAATGACTTTGCAATATAAAGATAAAATGCACAAGCTATGGTCCTATCCAATACTATGATCCAGTATTATTGAGATTAAATATGTATTAATGATCATTCTTAGCGCCATAACAATATGTTTAACAGAGAGACACATGTTATGGCATATTCTCATCGATATGATTTTGTGTTCTAGAGACAAAATATACAATCATGACCATTGCTAATGCTACAATAATCTAAAGCAAGAAAGAGACTGAATCCATAACTCACCTCATGAGTCATGACTTTGTGTTACATAAACAAAAAGATAATTCTGTGACATTCCTAAAAGTTGTGAATTTTAATTTAAATTTAACACTTAGTCATTTGATTATAAATGTGCAAAACATGAGATATAGGATTTAGGGTTTATGGGTTAGAGTTATAGTTTATGGTTTAAGGGTTAGGATTTAGAGTTTAGGGTTTATGCTTTTTTTTTGTTTTTTTTTTGGAAATACAAACTTTATTTATCATTTAGGCACACAACTTACAAGAGACTAAAAAGCTGACTAATTTAGGCCAGCCCACCAAATCCTATGCACATTAATGATTCTATGCATACAATACATAAAAAAAATAATTCCTAATAATTCCAAGCGTACGAATACAAGTAAAATCACCTGGCATTCCCGGACTTCAGAGTTGGTATTGAGTCATTATGCGCACTGCGTCCTTTCCATTCGGATTTGTCCAAACCTTTTGGAGGAACCTGAATGATGCACCATATTAAAACTATGCAAATATAAGATTGTGCATGTGTGTGACATGCAACATCAAGCGTTTGCCTATGTCATTTCTATGCAATGGAATACATGTAAAACTGAATACCCATAAATCCACAAGTCCATATCTACAGAAATTTGTCAATTCATTCTCACCTCTGAATTCCACATTCTTTTGCTCCAATGATCCTCAAAAGAGTATCTATTGGGTTAGAATGCTTCCTCCTCGATCTCCAAGAAGTGGCTGTATGTTGCACTGACAAAATATCAAAAAATATGCATGCATCAGTGTGCATATGTGATTAGGTCCATCTCATAGTTTAATTATCTATGCGTACAACCAAGCTAGAATACAAGTAAAATTACAAAATGCTATAAAGATGGGTCTTTGCTCCCGAAAGTGTAGCATCGCCTAATGTGTATTTACAAAATGCATTAGTCGGCCCGACTTAAAGATACTCAAGGGTCCAGTTGCCCTCATTGCATGCTACATAGAGAACATACAAGATTGTGTGTGTGAGTATGTCATGATCCGTCTCTACAAATACATGGTGCATACAAAGTCCAAAATACAAATAAGACTACAAACATAAACTACAAACATACATTTTGATATTTTTTCACATTTTCAAAGGTTATAACCTTTGAAAATATAATAATTTTAATTTTTTTTAAATGTGAATACAATATTTAGTAATAATAATCATTATAATTATATATAATATAAACTAAATATAATCAATTTTATTGATTTTAATTATTTATTAATTTATTTTTATAAAATATTTATTACAAATAAATTATGAGAGCGACAAATATAATTTAAATAATTTATTTTTAATAAAAAAATATATATATGCTTATAAAAGAAGTAAAAATTCAAAAATTAAAAATTATTATACATTAATATATTATAGTTTAATCTTGAATCGATTTGGGTATTGTAAATATTTTTTAATTAATATCTATCTTATTATTAATAGTTTATTTATTTTAATTTTTGATCATTATTATATTATCTATCAATAAAATTTGTTTATATTGAATTTATATGCTATATAATTATTAATATTATAATAACTAAATATTGTATTCACATTTCAAAAAATTTTAAATATTATTATATTTTAAAAGGTTATAACCTATGAAAATGAGAAAAAATTACAATTTTTTTTTATTATTTTATTGTTTAAATAAAACCTATAAACTACTAAGTGCCTAAAAACATAAATTGCTAAACTCCTAAATGAAAAAACCATTAAATACATAAACCATTAAACAAGTGTACATTAATAAAAAATCATAAATCTTAATTTAATTTTTATTAAGTATAATTTTAAATTTTTATTTTAATTATTTATAAGTTTATTTTTATAGAAATATTAATTTCAAATAAATTATTAGTGAGAGCAATCTAATTTAAATAATTTATTTTTTATCAAAAAAAAATATATATCCTTATAAAAAGAGGCAAAATTTTAAAAACAAAAATTTATTATTTGGTAATATATTTTATTTTGATTTTGAATCATATTAGATTTTGTAATTATATTATAATTTATATCAATCTTATTAATAATAGTTTATTAATTTTTTATTGATCATTATTATAATATGTATTAATAAAATTATTTATATTGAGTTTACATTATATATAATCATTAAGATTATCATAATTATATATTATATTCACATTTTTAAAAAATTAAAAATTATTATATTTTCAAATGTTATAACCTTCAAAAATTAAAAAAAAATCAAAAAATTAATTTTTTTATCATTTCATTCTTTATATAAAAACTATAAATCACTAAAGGCCTAAACACTTAAATCACTAAACCAAAAAACACCTAAATACTTAAACCATTAAACTAGTATATCCTGAATAATAAATACTAAATCTCTATTTTATTTGTATTCATTATAGTTTTAAATATTCATTTTAATTATTTATTAGTTTATTTTTATAGAATTATAAATTTAAAATAAATTATGAGGAAGACGAATATAATTTAAATAATTTACTTTTAATAAAAAAAATATAAACTTATAAAAAGAAGCAAAGCATCAAAGAAATTATTATTTAGTAATATATTTTATTTTGAGTTTTAATAAATTTACGTTTTGCAAATATATTTTAAATAGAATCATTCTTATTAATAATAGTTTATTAATTTATTTTTTAATCATTAATATAATATCTATCAATATAATTGTTTATATTGAATTTACATGATATATAATTATTAATATTATGATAACTAAATATTGTATTCACATATTAAAAAAAATTAAAAAGTGTTCTATTTTCAAAGGTTATAACCTTCAAAAATGATAAAAAATCACAAAAATAAATTTTTGTTATATCATTGCTTAAATAAAACTTATAAACTACTAATTGCCAAAATACATAAATCTCTAAACTTCTAAACCCCAAAGCCCCTAAATACTTAGACCTTTAAACTCATAAACCTTAAATATAATTTAAATAATATATTGAATATTAAATACAAAATAAATTATGAGTGATACAAATATAATTTAAATAATTTATTTTTCATCAAAAAAATATATAAGCTTATAAAAAGAAGCAAAAACTAAAAAAAAATTATTATTTAGTAATAAAGTTTACATTATTTTTGAATTATTTTAGGTTTTTTAATTATATTTTAATTTATATCTATCATATTAATAATAGCATATTAATTTATTTTTTTATTAATTGATATCATATCTATCAATAAAATTGTTTATATTTAGTTTTTTAATTAAAATTATACTGAATAATTAAATAATTTATTTTGTTCCTCTATCAACTCTAGAATGATTGCTAAAGCTCTAACCAAAAAATAGGAGCTTTTACTTATCTCTATTATGTCTCATCATATTTGATGCTGAATCACTAGGCTATCAAAGGTAATTTGACTCATCTACGCTAACAGACTAAACCAAATTTGTACCGCTATGTGTTGAAATAGCTAGTTGTTGAGGATGCTATTTATATTGATTATTGTAATTTCTTATAAAATATCTCTCATGCACACACCAAAAGAAATTTTTTTAAAACACTGTTCACCTCTAAAAAAATAACCACCTTGTAGTTTATTAGAAAAAACTAGCCACAGGGCGGTTTGAGCAGGGCAATAAGTATGGGCTCTCTTTCAATCAAGAATCAAAAAATTTATATTATCAGCATGTCTAAGCATTTTTTTCATATCCTCATGGATTTGAAAAGTATCATTTCTTTCTTTTTTATATTAAATGAGTTATGTAAACAAGCTCACAATACCTAAAATGGTGGAATTGAATCATATTCAAATGTATAAAAGGTTTTAATCATTGCTAAAAATATTAGTCTTGCATATTGACACTTGAGGTCACAAATCAATGGAAAAAGACAGAGTGATATTTCCAATCCCAAGAATTTTAGCTATAGAAAGTTATAAAGAGTAGGACTGGAGCTTTAACTATTTTTAGGGTCATTACTTTTTCTCTTGAAGAATGTCCAAATTTACAATCATTCCTAGTGCAATGACTTTGCAATATAAATATAAAATGCACAAACTATGGTCATATCCAATACTGTGACCCAGTATTATAGTGATTAAATATGTATTCATGATCATTATTAGTGCCATAACTATATGTTCAACAGAGAGACACAAATTATGGCATATTCTCGATATGATTTTGTGTTTGATAGACAAAATATACAATCATGACCTTTGCTAATGCTACAATAACCTAAAGCAAGAAAGAGACTGAATCCATAACTCATCCCTTGAGTCACGACTTTGTGTTATATATACAAAAAGATAAATCTATGACATTCCTAAAAGTTGTGAATTTCAATTTAAAATTAACACTTAGTCATTTGATTATAAAAATGCAAGACATGAGATTTAGGATTTAGGGTTTTTGGGTTAGGGTTATAGTTTAAAGTTTAAGGTTTAGGATTTAAAGTTTAGGGTTTATGGTTTTTTTTTGGAAAATAAACACTTTATTTATCATTTAGGCACACAACTTACAAGAGACTAAAAAGCTGACTAATTTAGGCCAGCCCACAAAATCTTATGCACCTTAATGATTCTATGCAAAAAATACATAAAAAAACATAATGCCTAATAATTCCAAGCGTACGAATACAACTAAAATCACCTGGCATTCCCGGACTTCAGAGTTGGCATTGAGTCATTATGCGCACTGCGTCCTTTCCATTCGGCTTTTTACAAGCCTATTGGAGGAACATTAATGATGCACCATATTAAAACTATGCAAATATAAGATTGTGCATGTGTGTGACATGCAGCATCAAGCGTTTGCCTATGTCATTGCTATGCAATGGAATACATGTAAAATTGAATACCCATAAATCCACAAGTCCAAATCTACTGCCCTTTGTCAATTCATTCTCACCTCTGAATTCCACATTCTTTTGCTCTAATGATTCTCAATAAAGTATCTCTTGGGTTAGAATGCTTCCTCCTCGAGCTCCAAGAAGTGGCTGTATGTTGAACCGACAAAATATCAAAAAATATGCATGCATCGGTGTGCATGTGTGATAAAGTCCATCTCATAGTCTAATTATCTACGCTTACAACCAAGCTAGAATACAAGTAAAATTACAAAATGCTATAAATATCGGTCTTCTGCTCCTAGGAGTGTAGCATCGCCTAATGTGTATTTACAATATGCTTAGTGGGCCCCACTTAGAGATACTAATGGGTCCAGTTGCCCTCAATGCATGCTACATAGAGAACATACAAGATTGTGTGTGTGTGTATGTAATGATCCGTCTCTACAAGTACATGGTGCATACAAAGTCCAAAATACACATAAGACTATAAACATAAACTACAAGTTTAATATTTCGCTCTCGTGTGACTAGTCTGGACTCCATTGCTTATCGGCCCTGCTTGGTGATACTTCGGATTTTTCCAGCTCTCCAATTAATCATGGATTACCCACTACTCCTATTGGGCGACAGTTTAGGTTGCCCTCTATGCTGCCTGATAGGGCTAGTGAGACCCACTTCTAGCTACTCCTCGGCTTACTCCTGACCACTTTGCTCGGTCTCATCAATTGTCTGAATATTATCATCCCGGCTTGCTAGTGGGGCCCTCTACAAGCTGGTGGTTCATACTTCGGGCTACTTCCAGAACTTGCAGGCCCCTCTAAATGCTACCCCAATATGGACAAGAATATGTGCATGTGTGTATTGTGGTCTATCGTTATGTAGTGTGGTGGAGTAGTATCAGGGTTTAGGAGTTTAGTAATGTAAGTATTTAGGTATTTTGTGGTATATAGGTTTTATTTAAAATAATTAAAAAACAAAAAAAATTATTTTTATGATTTTTTCTCATTTTCAAGGTTATAACCATTGAAAATATTATAATTTTTAAATTTTTTTTCAAATGTTAATACAATATTTAATTATAATAATCATAAAAATTAAATATCATGTAAATTTAAAATAAAAAATTTTATTGATCGATATTATAATACTAATCATAAGATAGATTAATAAACTATTATTAATAAGATAGATATTTATTAATATATATTTTCAAAACCTAAAACAATTCAAAATCAAAGTAAAATATATTACTAAATAATAATTTTTTATTTTTAAATTTTTGATTCTTTTTATAAGCTTATAAATTATTTTGACGAACATAAATTATTTAAATTATATTTGTCTCATTCATAATTTTATTTTGCAATTAATATTTCTATAAAAACAAACTAATAAATAATTAAAAGGAATATTGAAATTATAATGAATACAAATAAAAATGAGATTTATGATTAATTATTTAGGGTATACCCATTTAATGGTTTAAGTATTTAGGAGTTTAGGAGTTTAGTGATTTAAGTTTTTAGGCATTTAGAAGTTTATATGTTTTATTTAAATAATGAAATAACAACAAAATTATTTGTCAAACTTTTTATCAATTTTGAATGTTATAACCTTTATAAATATAATAATTTTAAATTTTTTTCAAATGTGAATACAATATTTAGTTATAATAAACTTAATAATTATATATCATGTAAATTAAAAATAAACAATTTTATTGATAGATATTAATAAACTAAATATAAATATAAATATAATAATGATAAAAAAATAAATTAATAAACTATTATTTATTGATAGATATTTATATATTATTTATAAATAGTTAACCCATTAAAGATGGTTTAAATGTTTAAGTATTCAAGGGTTTTGAGGTTTTGGGGTATAGGAGTTTAATGATTTAAGCATTTAGGCATTTAGTAGTTGATAGGTTTTTATATAAACAATAAAATAACACAAAATTTTTTTTTGTGATTTTATCTCATTTTCAAAGATGATAACCTTTAAAAATATAATAATTTTTAAATTATTTTTAAATATAAATATAATATTTAGTTATAATAATCTTAATAATTATATATCATGTAAATTCAATTTAAACAATTTTATTGATAAATATTATAATAATGATCAAAAAAAATTAAAAATCTATTATTAATATGATATATATCAATTAAAATATAATTACAAAACCTAAAATGATTTAGAAGCAATGTAAAAATTATTACTATATAATAATTTTTTGTTTTAAATTTTTTTTTCTTTTAAAAAGTTTATCTATAATTTTTTGATTAAAAATAATTTACATAAATTTTTTTTGTCCAGCACAATTTATAGTGTAATTAATATTTATATATAAATAATCAAACAAATAATTAAAATGAATATTTAAAACTATAATGAAAAAAAATGAGATTCATTATTTATTATTTAGGGATACTATTTTAATTTAAATTAGATATGTCTCACTAATAATTTATTTTGTAATTAATATTTATTTAAAAATAAACTGATAAATAATTAAAATAAAAATTTAAAATTATACTGAATAAAATTTAAAATGACATTTAATAATTATTATTAATATTTACCAGTTTAATGGATTAAGTATTTAAAGGTTTTATCATTTATGAGATTAGTGATTTATGTTTTTAAGCTTTTAGTGGTTTATAGGTTTTATTTAAACAATAAAATAATAAAAAAATTTTGTAATTTTTTTCATTTTCATTGGTTATAATCTTTGAAAATATAATAATATTTAAAATTTTTTTAAATGTGAATACAATATTTAGTAATTTTAATATTAATAATTATATTTCATATAATATCAATATAACAATTTTATTAATAAATAATATAATAATGATCAAAAATTAAATTAAAAAACTATGAATAATAAGATAGATATTAATTAAAAAAATTTACAATACCCAAATCAATTCAAGATTAAACTTAATATATTATTGTATAATAATTTTTAATTTTTAAATTTTTACTTCTTTTATAAGCGTATATATAATTTTTGATTAAAAATAAAATATTTAAATTATATTTGTCGCACTCATAATTTATTTTGTAATAAATATTTTATAAAAATAAACTAATAAATAATTAAAATGAATATTTAAAATTATAATAAATAAAATAAAAATTAAATTTATTAATTATTAAGTAGTATATAGTGGTTTAATGGTTTATGTATTTAGGAGTTTACTGATTTACCTATATATGCATTTAGTGGTTTATATCTTTTATATAAAAAATAAAATAACCAAAAATTTATTTTTCTTATTTTTTGATAATTTCAAAGGTTATATCCTTTAAAAATACAATAAATTTTAAATTTTTTTCTAAAGTGAATACAATCTTTAGTTATAATAATCATTATATTTATATATCATATAAATTAAATATAAACAATTTTATTGATAAATATTCTAATAATGATCAAAAAATAAATTAATAATCTATTATTAATAAGAAATATATCAATTAAAAAATAATTACAAAACCTAAAATGATTCAAAAGCGAAGCAAAATATATTACTATATAATAATTTTTTGTTTTGAATTTTTTTATTCTTTTAAAAAGTTTATGTATATTTTTTTGATGAAAAATAATTTATATAAGTTATATTTGTCTAACTCATAATTTATTCTGTAATTAATATATTTATAAAAATAAACAAATAAATAATTAAAATGATTATTTAAAATTATAATGAAAAAAAATGAGATTTATTATTTATTATTTATTATTTAGGGATACAGGTTTAATTTAAATTAGATCCGTCTCACTAATAATTTATTTTGTAATTAATATTTCTATCAAAATAAACTGATAAATAATTAAAAAAAAATTAAAATTATACTGAATAAAAATTAAAATAAGATATAAGATTTATTATTATTGTATACCAGTTTAATAGTTTAATTATTTAGATGTTTTGTCGTTAGGAGTTTAGCGATTTATGTTTTTAGTCTTTTAGTTTTAATAATATTAATAATTATATATCATATAAATTCAATATAAATAATTTTATTGATAGATAATATAATAATGATCAAAAATTAAATTAATAAACTATTAATAAAAAGATAGATATTAATTAAAAAATATTTACAAATCCCAAATTGATTCAAAATTAAAGAAAAATATATTACTGGATAATAATTTTTAATTTTTAACTTTAACTTCTTTTAAAACCGTATATTTATTTTTATTAAAAATAAATTAAATAAATTATATTTGTCGCACTCATACTTTATTTTGTATAAATATTTCTATAAAAATAAACTAATAAATAATTAAAATGAATATTTAAAATTATAATAAATAGAAATAAAAATTAGATTTATTAATTATTAAGTAGTATATAGCAGTTTAATGGTTTATGTATTTAGGCATTATGGGGTTTAGGAGTTTACTGATTTAACTGTGTATGCATTTAGTGGTTTATAGGTTTTATTTGAGATAAAAAATAAAAAAAATTATTTTAAATATTTTTTGATATTTTCAAAGGTTATAACCTTTGAAAATATAATAATTTTTAAATTTTTTTCAAAAGTGAATAAATATTTATTTATAATAATCATAATAATTATATATCATATAAATTCAATATAAATAATTTTATTGAAATATCTTCTATTAATTATCAAAAAATAAATTAAAAATCTATTATGAATAAGATTGATATTACTTAAAATATAATATCAAAACCTAAAATAATTCAAAAGAAAAGCAAAATATATTACTTAATATTAATTATTTGTTTTTAAATTTTTATTCTTTTTATAAGCTTATATATTTTTTGATGAAAAATAATTTTTATAAATTATATTTTTAACTGATAATTTATTTTATAATTAATATATATATATAAATAAAAAACTAAACAATCAAAATGAATTTTTTAAATCATAATGAAAACAAATAAAAATGAGATTTATTAATTATTATTTAGTGTCAACCCATTTAAATGATTATCTATATAGGGGTATCGAGATTTTTTAGTTTATTGATTTAAGTGTTTAGGTATTTAGTGATTTATAGGTTTTATTTAAACAATGAAATAATAAATTTTTTTTTGTATTTTCACATGTTCAAAAGTTATAGTATTTGAAAATATAATAATTTTAAAATTTTTTTCAAAAGTGAATACAATATTTAGCTATAATAATTATTAAATCTATATATCATATAAATTAAATATAAATATTTTTATTGATAAATATTCTAATAATGATCAAAAAATAAATTAATAATCTATTATTATTAAGTTAGATATCAATTAAAAATAATATTTTAAATAATATATTTTACTTTGATTTTGAATCGTTTTATGTAATGCAAATATATTTTAATTAATATCTATCTTATTAATAATATATTATTAATCTATTTTATGATCAGTATTATAATATCGATCAATAATAATATGTATATTGAATTTACATGATATTTTATTTTTATGATTATTATAATTAAATATTGTATTAACATTTGAAAAAAAATTAATAATTATAATATTTTCAATGCTTATAACCTTGAAAATGAGAAAAAATAATAAAAATAATTTTTTTGTTATTTAATTATTTAAATAAAACCTATAAACCACAAAATACCTAAATACTTAAATTACTAATCTCCTAGACCCTGATACTGCTGCACCACACACACATAGCGAAGGACCATAGTACACACGTGCACATATTCTTGTCCATTTTGGAGTAGCATTTAGAGGGGCCGGAAAGTCCTGGAAGCAACCAGAAGTATGGGCCACAATCTTGTAGAGGGCCCCATTAGCAAACCGGGATAATAACATTCAGAAAACTGACGGACCGAGCAAGTGGTCGAGAGTAAACCCAGGAGTAGCTAGGAGTGGGCCCCACTAGCCGTATCAGGTAGCATAGAGGGCCACCTAACCATTGCCCAACAAGAGTAGCGGGTAATCCATTATTAATTGGAGAGCCGGCAAAATCTGAAGCTTCACCAAGCAGGGCCAGTAAGCAATGGAGTCCATACTAGCCACACTGGAGCGAAAGATTCAAATTTGTTGTTTATGTATGTAGTCTTATTTGTATTTTGGACTTTGTATGCACCATGTACTTGTAGAGATGGATCATGACATACTCACACACACAATCTTGTTTGTTCTCTCTGTAGCATGCAATGAGGGCAACTGGACCTATGAGTATCTCTAAGTGGGGCCCACTAACGCATTTTGTAAATACACATTAGGCGATTCAAACTTCTAGGAGCAGAATACCTATCTTTATAGCATTTTGTAATTTTACTTGTATTCTAGCTTGGTTGTACGCGTAGATAATTAGACTATGAGATGTACCTCATCACACATGCTCATCGATGCATGCATATTTTTTGATATTTTGTCGGTGCAACATACAGCCACTTCTTGGAGCTTGAGGAGGATGCATTCTAACCCAAGAGATACTCATTAGAGGCTCATTAGAGCAAAAGAATGTGGAATTCAGAGGTAAGAATGAATTGACAAAGTGCAGTAGATATGGAATTTTAGATTTATGGGTATTCAATTTTACATGTATTCCATCACATAGCAATGACATAGGTAAACGCTTGATGCTGCATGTCACACACATGCACAATCTTATATTTGCATAGTTTTAATATGGTGCATCATTCAGGTTCCTCCAAAAGTCTTGGACAAATCCGAATGGAAAGGACGCAGTGTGCATAATGACTCAATGCCAACTTTGAAGTCCGGGAATGCCAGGTTATTTTAGTTGTATTCGTACGCTTGGAATTATTAGGCATTATGTTTTTTTATGTATTTTATGCATAGAATCATTACGGTGCATAGGATTTGGTGCTGGCCTAAATGTGTCAGCCTTTTAGTCACTTGTAAGTTGTGTGCCTAAATGATAAATAAAGTATGTATTTTCTGAAAAAAAAAACAAAAAAAAAACAAAAACCTAAACTTTAAATCCTAAACTTTAAACCAAAAACTATAACCCTAATCCATAAACCCTAAATCCTAAATCTCATGTTTTGCACTTTTATAATCAAATGACTAAGTGTTAAATTTAAATTGAAATTCACAACTTTTAGGAATGTCATAGATTTATCTTTTTTTATATGTAACACAAAGTCATGACTCAATGGGTGAGTTATGGATTCATTCTCTTTCTTGCTTTAGCTTATTGTAGCATTAGCAATGGTCATGATTGTATATTTTGTCTCTAGAACACAAAATCATATCGATGAGAATATGCCATAACTTGTGTCTCTCTGTTGAACATATTGTTATGGCACTAAGAATGATCATGAATACATATTTAATCACTATAAAACTGGGTCACAGTATTGGATATGACCATAGCTTGTGGATTTTATGTTTATATTGCAAAGTCATTGCACTAGGAATGATTGTTACATTGGACATTCATCAAGAGCAAAATTCATGACCCTAGAAATAGTCAAAGCTCGAGTACTACTCTTTATAACTTTCTTTAGCTAAAATTCTTGGGATTGGAAATATCACTATGGCCTTTTCCTTTGATTTGTGACCTCGAGTGTCAAAATTCAAGACTAATATTTTGAGCAATGATTAAAACCTTTTATACATTTGAATATGATTCATTTATACCTTTTTGCATATTGTGAGCTTGTATACATAACTCATTTAATATAAAAACAAAGAAATGATACTTTTCATTTCATAAGGATATAAAAAAAGGCTTAGAAAGCCAATAAAATAATTTTTTGATTCTTGATTAAAAGAGAGCCCATACTTCTTGCCCTGCTCAAACTGCCATGGGACTAGTTTGTTCTAATAGGCTACAAGGTGGTTATTTTTTTAGAGGTGAACTATGTTTTAAAAAAATTGCTTTGAGTGTGTGCATGAGAGATATTTTAGAAGAAATTACAATAATCATTATGAATAGCATCCTCAACAACTAGCTATTTCAACACATAGGGGTACAACTTTGGTTTTGTCTGTTAGAGTACATAAGTCAAATTACATTTGATAGCCCAGTGATACAACATAAAATATGATGAGACATAATAGAGATAAAGTAAAAGCTTATAGTATATTGGTTAGAGCTTTAGCAATCATTCTAGAATTGAGATAAGAACAAAATAAATTATTTTAATTATTCAATATAATTTTAATTATTATTTTAATTATTTATCAGTTTATTTTTATATAAGTATTAATTACAAATTAAATTATTAGTGAGACGGATCTAATTTAAATTAAACCGGTATATCCTAAATAATAAAGAAAAAATCATTTTTTTTCATTTTAATTTTAAATATTCAAATTTAATTATTTATTTGTTTATTTTATATAAATATTAATTACAAAATAAATTATGAGTTACACAAATATAATTTATATAAATTATTTTTAATCAAAATAATATAGATAAACTTTTTAAAATAAAAAAAATTTCAAAACAACAAATTATTATATAGTAATATATTTTGCTTTGCTTCTGAATCATTTTAGCTTTTGTAATTATATTATAATTGATATCTATCTTATTAATAATAAATTATTAATTTATTTTTTGATCATTATTAGGATATTTATCAATAAAATAGTTTATATTGAATTTATATGATATATAAATATAATTATTATTATAACTAAATATTGAATTCACTTTTGAAAAAAATTTAAAAATTATTATATTTTCTAAGGTTATAACCTTTCCAAATATCAAAAAAGAATAATAATAAATTTTTCTTTTTTATTTTTTAAATAAAATCTATAAACTACTAAATGCATACAAAGTTAAATAAGTAAACTCCTAGACCCCGTAATGCCTAAATACAGTAACCATTAAACTGATATATAATACATAATAAATAATAAATCTAATTTTTATTTCTATTTATCATAATTTTAATGATTCATTTTAATTATTTATTAGTTTATTTTTATAGAAATATTTTTTACAAAATAAATAATGAGTGCGACAAATATAATTTAAATAATTTATTTTTAATGAAAAAATATATATACGCATGTAAAAGAAGTAAAAAATTAAAATTATTAAATTATTATCCAGTAATATATTTTACGTTAATTTTGAATCAATTTGGGTTTTGTAAATATTTTTTAATTAATTTCTATCATTTTATTAATAGTTTATTAATTTAATTTTTAATCATTATTATAATATCTATCAATAAAATTGTTTATATTGAATTTATATGATATATAATAATTAAAATTATTATAACTAAATATTGTATTCACATTTCAAAAAATTTTAAATATTATTAAATTTTCAAAAGTTATAACCTATGAAAATGACAAAAAATTACAATTTTTTTTTGTTATTTTATTGTTTAGATAAAACCTATAAACCACTAAATGCCTAAAAACATAAATCTCTAAGCTCCTAAATGACAAAACTTCTAAATACTAAAACTATTAAATTGGTATTCATTAAAAATAAATCATAAATTTAATTTTAATTTTTATTATGTGTAATTTTAAATTTTTATTTTAATTATTTATCAGTTTATTTTTATAGAAATATTAATTAAAAATTAAATTATTAGTGAGACAGATCTATTTTAAATAATTTATTTTTTATCAAAAAAAAATATATATGCTTATAAAAAGAGTCACAATTTTTAAAACAAAAATTTATTATTTTGTAATATATTTTATTTTGATTTTGAATCATTTTAGTTTTTGCGATTATATTTTAATTTATATCATTCTTATTAATAATAGTTTATTAATTTTTTATTGATCATTATTATAATATCTATTAATAAAATTATTTATATTGAGTTTACATTATATATAATTATTATGATTATTATAACTAAATATTATATTTACATTTAAAAAAAATAAAATTTATTATATTTTCAAGGTACCTTCAAAAATTATAAAAAAATCAAAAAATTTAATTTTTTATTTTTTTAGTCTTTAAATAAAGACTATAAATCACTAAAGTCCTAAAGACTTAAATCACTAAACCCCAAAACACCTAAATACTTAAACCATTAAACTAGTATATCCTGAATAATAAATAATAAATCTCAATTTTATTTGTATTCATTATAATTTTAAATATTCATTTTAAGTATTTATTAGTTTATTTTTATAGAATTATAAATTAAAAATAAATTATGTGGCAGACAAATATAATTTAAATAATTTACTTTTAATAACAAAAAATATAAACTTAGAAAAAGAAGCAAAAGATCAAAAAAATTATTATTTACTATTATATTTTACTTTGATTTTGAATAAATTTACGTTTTGCAAATATAACTTAAAAAATATCTATCTTATTAATAATAGTTTATTAATTTATTTTTCGATCATTATAATAATAATTTTAATAAAATTTTTTGTATTGAATTAACAAGATTTATATTTATTAAGATTATAATAACTATATATAGTATTCACATATAAAAAAATTTAAAAATTGTTATATTTTCAAAGGTTATAAACCTTTAACTGCCTAAATACATAAATCTCTAAACTCTTATAAACCATGAGAAAAAATAACAAAAATAAATTTTTTGATAATTCATTGTTTAAATAAAACTTATAAACCATTAAATGCCTAAATACATAAATCTCTTAACTCTTAAACCCCGAAGCACCTAAATAACTAAACCTTTAAACTCATAAACCTTAAATATAACTTAAATAATTTATAGAAATATTAATTAAAAATTAAATTATAAGTGACAAATATTATTTAGATAATATATTTTTCAACAAATAAATATATAAGCTTATAAAATGATCCAAAAACTAAAAAAAAATTTTACTTAGTAATAAATTTTAGATTTATTTTGAATCATTTTAGGGTTTTTAATTATATTTTAATTTATATCTATTATATTAATAATAGTTTATTAATTTATTTTTTTATAATTGATATAATATTATCAATAAAATTGTATATATTTAGTTTATATTATATATAATTATAATAATTATTATTACTAATTGTTGTATTCACATTTTTAAAAAATTTTAAAACTAATATATTTTCAAAGCTTATAACCTTTGAAAATGTGAAAAAATATCAAAAATAATTTTTTTGTTATTCATAGTTTAAATAAAACCTATAAACCACTAAATGCCTAAAAACATAAATTACCAAACTCCTAAACGACAAAACTTTTAAATACTTAGACTATTAAATTAGTATACATTAATAATAAATTATAAATCTCATTTTAATTTTTATTAAGTATAATTTTAAATTTTTATTTTAATTATTTATCAATTTATTTTTATAGAAATATTAATTACAAAATAAATTATTAGTGAGACATATCTATTTTGAAAATTTATTTTTTATCAAAAAAAATATATATTCTTAAAAAAAGAGGCAAGATTTTAAAAACAAATATTAATTATTTTGTAATATATTTTAATTTAATTTTGAATCATTTTAGTTTTTGCAATTATATTTTAATTTATATCATTTTTATTAATAATAGTTTATTAATTTTTTATTGATCATAATTATAATATCTATTAATAAAATTATTTATATGTAGTTTACATTATATATAATTATTAAAAATATTATAACTAAATATTATATTAACATTTAAAAAAAATTAAAAATTATTATATTTTCCAAGGTTTTACCTTCAAAAATAAAAAAAAATCAAAAAATTTAATTTTTTATTTTTTAATTCTTTAAATAAAAACTATAAATCACTAAAGTCCTAAACACATAAATCACTAAACCCCAAAACACCTAAATACTTAAACCAATAAACTAGTATATCCTAAATAATAAATATTAAATCTCAATTTCATTTGTATTCATTATAATTTTAAATATTCATTTTAATTATTTATTACTTTATTTATATAGAATTATAATTTAAAAATAAATTATGTGGAAGACAAATAAAATTTAAAAAATTTACTTTTAATAACAAAAAATATAAACTTATAAAAAGAAGCAAAACATCAAAAAAATTATTATTTATTATTAAATTTTACTTTGAATTTGAATAAATTTGTGTTTTGCAAATATATTTTAAAAAATATCTATCTTATTAATAATAGTTTATTAATTTATTTTTTGATCATTAATATAATATCTATCAATATAATTGTTTATATTGAATTAACATGATATATAATTATTAAGATTATCATAACTAAATATAGTATTTACATATAAAAAAATTTAAAAGTTGTTATATTTTCAAAGGTTATAACCTTCAAAAATGAGAAAAAATAACAAAAATAAATTATTTGATATATCATTGTTTAAATAAAACTTATAAACCATTAAATGCCTAAATACATAAATCTCTAAACTCCTAAACCACGAAGCCCCTAAATATATAAACCTTTAAGCTCCTAAACCTTAAATATAATTTAAATAATTTATAAAAATAGTAATTACAAAATAAATTATGAGTGACAAATATAATTTAAATAATTTATTTTTCATCAAAAAAATATATAAGCTTATAAAATGATGCAAAAACTAAAAAAAATTATAATTTTGTAATAAATTTTACTTTGATTTTTAATCATTTTAGGTTTTTAAATTATATTTTAATTTATATTTATCATATTAATAATAGTTTATTAATTTATTTTTTGATAATTGATATAAATTATAAATAAAATTGTTTATATTTAGTTTATATTATATATATTTATAATAATTATTATTACTAAATATTGTATTCACATTTTTAAAAAATTTTTAAATTATTATATTTTCAAATGTTATGACATTTGAAAATTTGAAAAAATATCAAAAATAATTTTTTTTTATTTCATTGTTTAAATAAAATCTATAAACCATTAAATGCCTAAATAGTTAAATCAATAACTTCTAAATCTCGAAAACCCTAAATAGATAAATTTTTTAAACAGGTATATCCTAAATAATAAATAATAAATCTCATTTTTATTTTTTTCATTATAATTTTAAATATTCATTTTAATTATTTATTTGTTTATTTTTATATAAATATTAATTGCAAAAGAAATTATAAATTAGACAATTATAATTTATATACATTATTTTTCAACAAAAAAATTTAGATAAAGTTATTAAAAGAAAAAAATAATTAAAAGCAAAAAATTATTATATAGTAATATATTTTACTTTGTTTATGAATCATTTTAGGTTTTGTAATTATATTTTAATTGATATCTAAGTTATTAATAATAGATTATTAATTTATTTTTTGATCATTATTAGAATATTTATCAATAAAATATTTATATTTAATTTATATGATATATAGATTTAATAATTATTATAACTAAATATTGTATTCACTTTTGAAAAAAAATAATTATATTTTCAAAGATTATAACCTTTGAACATGTGAAAAAAAAAAAAATATTTTTTTTATTATTTCATTGTTTAAATAAAACCTATAAATCACTAAATGACTAAACACTAAAATCACTAAACTACAAAATCCCGATACCCCTATATAGATAATCATTTAAACGGGTTGACCCTAAATAATAATTAATAAATCTCATTTTTATTTTTTTCATTATAATTTAAAAATTCATTTTGATTGTTTAGTTATTATATATATATATATATATTAATTATAAAATAAATTGAGTTAAAAATATAATTTATAAAAAATTTTTTTTATCAAAAAATAGATAAGCTTATAAAAAGGATAAAAATTTTAAAAACAAATAATTAATATTAATTAATATATTTTGTTTTGCTTTTGAATCATTTTAGGTTTTGATATTATATTTTAAGTAATATCAATCTTATTCATAAAATATTTTTAATTTATTTTTTGATTATTATTAAAATATCTATCAATAAAATTGTTTATATTGAATTTATATGATATATAATTATTATGATTATTATAAATAAATATTAATTCACTTTTGAAAAAAATTAAAAATTATTTTATTTTCAAAGGTTATAACCTTTGAAAATATCAAAAAAATAATAAAAATAATTATATATATATATATATATAATTTTTTTAATAAAACCTATAAACCACTAAATGCATACACAGTTAAAATAGTAAACTCCTAAACCCCGTAATGCCTAAATACATAAACCATTAAACTGCTATATAATACTTAATAATTAATAAATCTAATTTTTATTTCTATTTATTATAATTTTAAATATTCATTTTAATTTTTTATTAGTTTATTTTTATAGAATTATTTATTACAAAATAAAGTATGAGTGTGACAAATATAATTTAATTAATTTATTTTTAATAATAAAAAATATACGCTTATAAAAGAAGTAGAAATTTAAAAATTTAAAATTATTATCCAGTAATATATTTTACTTTAATTTTGATTCAATTTGGGTTTTGTAAATATTTTTTTATTAATATCTATCATTTTATTAATAGTTTATTAATTTAATTTTTGATCATTATTATATTATCTATCAATAAAATTGCTAATATTGAATTTATATGATATATAATTATTAATATTATTAAAACTAAATATTGTATTCACATTTCAAAAAATTATAAATTTTATTATATTTTCAAAGGTTATAACTTATGAAAATGATAACAAATTATAGATAATTTTTTTGTTATTTTATTTTTTTATATAACACCTATAAATCACTAAAAGCCTAAAAACATAAATCACTAAACTCATAACGACAAAACCTCTAAATACTTAAACTATTAAACTGGTATACATTAATAATAAATCTTATATCTCATTTTAATTTTTATTCAGTATGATTTTAAATTTTTATTTTAATTATTTATCAATTTATTTTATATAAATATTAATTAGAAAATAAATTATTAGTGAGACAGATCTAATTTAAATTAAACCGGTATACTTAAATAATAAACAATAAAGCTCATTTTATTTCATTATAATTTTAAATATTATTTTAATTATTTATTTGTTTATTTATATATAAATATTAATTACAAAATAAATTAAGGTAGACAGATATAATTTATATAAATTATTTTTCGTTAAAAAATTATGGTTAAACTTTTTAAAAAATAAAAAAAATTTCAAAACAAAAAATTATTATATAGTAATATATTTTGCTTTTCTTCTGAATCATTTTAGGTTTTGTAATTATATTTTAATTGATATCTATCTTATTAATAATAGATTATTAATTTATTTTTTGATCATCATTATAATATTAATCAATAAAATTGTTTATATTAAATTTATATGATATATAAATATAATGATTATTATAAATAAATATTCTATTAACACTTAAAATAAATTTAAAAATTATTTTATTTTCAAAGGTTATAACCTTTGAAAATATCAAAAAATAATAATAATAAATTTTTTATTATTTTATTTTTTAATAAAACCTATAAACCACTAAATGCATACACAGTTAAATCAGTAAATTCCTAAACCTCATAATGCCTAAATACATAAACCATTAAACCTAATAATTAATAAATCTAATTTTTATTTCTATTTATTATAATTTTAATATATTCATTTTAATTATTTATTAGTTTATTTTTATAGAAATATTTATTACAAATTAAATTATGATAGAGACATATATATTTTAATTAATTTATTTTTAATCAAAAAAAATATATGCTTATAAAAGAAGTAAAAATTTATAAATTACAAATTATTTTCCGGTAATATATTTTATTTTTATTTTGAATCAATTTGGGTTTTGTAAATATTTTTTAATTAATATCAATCTTTTTATTAATAGTTTAATAATTAAATTTTGATCATTATTATATTATCTATCAATAAAATTGCTTATATTGAATTTATATGATATATAATTATTAATATAATTATAATTAAATATTGTATTTACATTTCAAATAATTTTAAATATTATTATATTTTCTAAGGTTATAACCTATGAAAATGATAAAAAATTAAAATTTTTTTTTGTTATTTTATTGTTTAAATAAAACCTATAAACCACTAAATGCCTAAAAACATAAATTGCTAAACTCCTAAACGACAAAACCTCTAAATTCTTAAACCAGTAAACAGGTGTACATTAATAAAAAATCATAAATCTCAATTTAATTTTTTAAATTATAATTTTAAATTTTTATTTTAATTATTTATCAATTTATTTTTATAGA
Organism: Sapria himalayana; assembly: GCA_029783825.1. Lineage (NCBI taxonomy): Eukaryota > Viridiplantae > Streptophyta > Magnoliopsida > Malpighiales > Rafflesiaceae > Sapria > Sapria himalayana. Next base: position 58,204 of record JAREIK010003097.1, read on the forward strand.
AATATTAATTACAAAATAAATTATTATTGAGACAGATCTAATTTAAATAATTTATTTTTCATAAAAAAAATATATATCCATATAAAAAGAGGCATAATTTTAAAAACAAAATTTTATTATTTAGTAATATATTTTATTTTTATCTTGAATCATTGTAGATTTTGCAATTATATTTTAATTTATATCATTCTTATTAATAATAGTTTATTAATTTTTTGAAGATCATTATTATAATATCCATTAATAAAATCATTTATATTGAGTTTACATTATATATAATTATTAAGATTATTATTACTGAATATTATATTCACATTTAAAAAAAATTAAAAATTATTATAATTTCAAAGGTTATAACCTTCAAAAATTAAAAAAAATCAAAATATTAAATTTTTTATTTTTTCATTCTTTAAATAAAAACTATAAATAACTAAAGGTCTAAACACTTAAATCACTAAATCCCAAAACACCTAAATACTTAAACCATTAAACTAGTATATCCTGAATAATAAATAATAAATCTCTATTTTATTTGTATTCATTATAATTTTAAATATTCATTTTAATTATTTATTAGTTTATTTTTATAGAATTATAAATTAAAAATTAATTATGAGGAAGAAAAATATAATTTAAATAATTTACTTTTAATAACAAAAAAATATAAACTTATAAAAAGAAGCAAAACATCAAAGAAAGTATTATTTTGTAATATATTTTACTTTGATTTTGAATAAATTTACATTTTGCAAAAATATTTAAAATAATATCTATCTTATTAATAATAGTTTATTAATTTATTTTTTGATCATTAATATAATATATTTCGAAAAAATTGTTTATATTGAATTTACATGATATATAATTATTAAGATTATCATAACTAAATATAGTATTCACATATAAAAAAAATTTAAAAATTTATATATTTTCAAAGTTATATCTAAACTTATAAATTTTAAATAAAACTTATAAACTATTAAATGAGAAAAACCTTAAATGCCATTAAATGAGAAAAAATGAGAATTATTTAAATAAACCTTCAAAAATGACAAAAAAGTATGAGTGATACAAATATAATTGTTTGTATTTGTATATCATTTTTTAAATAAAACTTTCAAAAATAAACTTATAAATTTTTATTATATCATTGATATAAAAATAAATTATGACTGATACAAATATAATTAAACATTCAAAAATGAGAAAAAATAACAAAAAAAAATTTTTTGTTATATCATTGTTTAAATAAAACTTATAAACCATTAAATGCCTAAATACATAAATATCTAAACTCCTAAATGCCGAAGCCCCTAAATATTTATACCTTTAATCTCATAAACCTTAAATATAATTTAAATAATTTATAGAAATATTAATTACAAAATAAATAAAGAGCGATACAAATATAATTTAAATAATATATTATTCATCAAAAAAAACATATAAGCTAATAAAATAATGCAAAAACTGAAAAAAAATTATTATTTAGTAATAAATTTTTCTTTGATTTTGAATTATTTTAGCTTTTTTAATTATATTTTAATTTATATCTATCATATTAATAATAATTTATTAATTTGTTTTTTGATAATTGATATAATATCTATCAATAAAATCATTTATATTTAGTTTATATTATATATAGTTATAATATTTATTATTACTAAATATTGTATTCACGTTTTTAAAAATATTTAAAATTATTTTATTTTCAAATTTATAACCTTTGAAAATTTAAAAAAATATCAAAAATAAATTTTTTGTTATTTCATTGTTTGAATAAAACCTATAAACCATTAAATGCCTAAATACTTAAATCAATAACTTCTAAATCTCTAAAACCGTAAATAGATAAATTATTTAAACATGTATATCCTAAATAATACAAAATAAATATCATTTTTATTTTATTCATTATAATTTTAAATATTCATTTTAATTTTTATTTGTTTATTTTTATATAAATATTAGTTACAAAATAAATTATAATTTATACAAATATAATTTATATAAATTATTTTTCAACAAAAAAATATAGATAGACTTAATAAAAGAATAAAAAATTTAAAAACAAAAAAAATATTATATTGTAACATATTTTGCTTTGTTTCTGAATCATTTTAGGTTTTGTAATTGTATTTTAATTGATATTCTAACTTATTAATAATCGATTATTAATTTATTTTTTGATCACTTATTAGAATATTTATCAATAAAAATGTTTATATTGAATTTATATGATATATAAATTTAATAATTATTTTAACTAAATATTGTATTCACTTTTGAAATAAGTTTTAAAATTTTTATATTTTCGAAGATTATAACCTTTGAACATGTGAAAAAATAAAAAAATATTTTTTTTGTTATTTCATTGTTTAAATAAAACATATAAATCACTAAATGCCTAAACACTTAAATCACTAAACTACAAAATCCCGATACCCCTATATAGAAAATCATTTAAACCGATATACCCTAAATAATAATTAATAAATCTCATTTTTATTTGTTTTCATTATAATTTAAAAAATTCATTTTGATTGTTAAGTTTTATATTTATATATATATATTAATTATAAAATAAATCATGAGTTAAAAATATAATTTATAAAAATTATTTTTCATCAAAAAAATAGATAAGCTTATAAAAAGAATAAAAATTAAAAACAAATATTTATTATTAAGTAATATATTTTGCTTTGCTTTTGAATCATTTTAGGTTTTGATATTATATTTTAGGTAATATCAATCTTATTCATAATAGATTTTTAATTTATTTTTTGATAATTATTAGAATATTTATGAATAAAATTGTTTATATTGAATTTATATGATATATAATAATAATAATAATTATTATTATTATTATAACAAAATATTGTTTTCATTTTGAAAAAGATTTAAAAATTATTATATTTTCGAAGGTTTTAATCATAAAAAATGAGAAAGAATATAAAAAATAAATTATTTGTTATTTCTTTTTTAAATAAAACGTATAGACCACTAAATGTTTACTTACTTAAATCAGTAGCTCATATAATCCGAAACCCCTAAATACATAAACCTTAATTTTAATCATAAAAAAATATAAGCTTATAAAAAGATGGAAAAATTTAAAAATTAAATATTATTATTTAGTAATATATTTTTATTTGATTTTGAATCATTTTGGGTTATGTAAATATATTTTAATTAATATTTATATTATTAATAATAGTTTATTAATTTAATTTTTGAACATTATTATAATAGCTATCATTAAAATTATTTATATTGAATTTATATGATATATAATTAAAAAGATTAATATAATTATACATGGTATTAACATTTCAAAAGAATTTAAAAATTATTTTATTTTTAAAGTTTATAAACTTTGAAAATCTAAAAAAAATGAAAAAAAAAATTATTTTTATTAAATAAATAAAACTTATATACCACTAAATGCCTAAAAAAATAAATTGCTAAACTCCTCAATGACAAAACCCCTAAATAATCGATCCATTAAACCGATATACCAAATATAATTTTTGGGCAATTATGCTTCCACGGTAGTGAGATTGAGATACAGAAACACGGAAACAATAGAAAATAAGCAATATATATATCCCAATTTAGCAACCATCCATGATAGAATCAAAAAACAAGAAATAAACACCAAAAATAACGTGGTTCGCTAGTCGCTCATTACGACTAGCTAAATCCACCAGAAAATGCTTATGGGTTACAGATTAAAGCAACAGAAATGTCTTACAGTATGTAGCACACAGAATAGTCGTGATAAATGGCACAGAGAAAAGAGAGAGAGACGATGAACAATTCCACGAGTCCAAAAATAGCTACCAGAAAATAAAATTACAAAACATTTTATATTAAAATTTCTCTCGGTTCATTTAACCGGAGCGGGTCGGATCATGAGACAGGTCAGGCTCTGCTCCAATTTCGGCCCGCTGACCGGTCAGCGAGACCTCCGTTATTGTGCTACTACTACATCCTCGGCCTCTTAGTATTTTGTTTCCAACACTTACACGAAAATATTAAAAAAAAATATTTGGTTATACAAATAGATTATCAAAAAATAAATTACATATACATCAATAATAAATCTTAAATCTTATTTTAATTTGTATTCATTATAATTTTAAATATTTATTAGTTTATTTTTTCTATAAATATTAATTAAAAAATAAATAATTAGTCAGACAAATATAATATTAATAATTTACTTTTAATAAAAAAATAAATAATCTTATAAAAATAAGTAAAAATTTAAAAACAAAAAATTATTATTTAGTAATAAATTTTATTTTGATTTTAAATCAATTTAGGTTTTGTAATTACATTTTAATTTATATCTATCATATTAATAATAGTTTATTAATTTATTTTTTGATAATTGATATCATATCTATCAATAAAATTATTTATAATTAGTTTTTATTATATATAATTATAATAATTAATACTACTAAATATTTTATTCACATTTTAAAAAATTTTAAAATTATTATATTTTCAAATGTTATAACCTTTTCAAATGTGAAAAAATAAAAAAAATAATTTTTTTGTTATTTCATTGTTTAAATAAATCCTATAAACCACAAAATGCCTAATTACTTAAATCAATAACTCCTAAATCTCGAAAACCCTAAATAGATAATCATTTTAAACTGGTATACACTAAATAATAAATAATAAATCTCAATATTATTTTTTTCATTATAATTTAAAATATTCATTATAATTATATATTCATTTATTTTTTATATAATTATTAATTAGAGAATAAATTGAGTTAGACAAATATAATTTATATAATTATTTTTAATCAAAAAAATATAGATAAACTTTTTAAAAGAAAAAAAATTCAAATAAAAAATTATTATATAGTAATATATTTTGCTTTGTTTCTAAATTATTTTAGGTTTTGTAATTATATTTAAATTGATATCTATCTTATTAATAATAGATTATTAATTTATTCTTTGATCATTATTAGAATATTTATCAATAAAAATATTTATATTGAATTTATATGATATATAAATATAATGATTATTATAACTAAATATAGTATTCGCTTTTTAAAAAAATTTAAAAATTATTATATTTACAAAGGTTATAACCTTTGAAAGTATCAAAAATAAAAAAATAAATTTTTTAATATTATTTTAAATAAGTACTATAACCACTAAATGCATGCACAGTTAAATCAGTAAAACTCCTAAACCCCATAATGCCAAAATACATA
>JAREIK010003097.1:67822-91332 GCA_029783825.1 Sapria himalayana
GAGATTATTTAAATAAACTTCAAAAATGACAAAAAAGTATGAGTGATACAAATATATTGTTTGTATTTGTATATCATTTTTTAAATCAAACTTTCAAAAATAAACTTATAAATTTTTATATATATCCTTGATATAAAATAAATTATGACTGATACAAATATAATTAAACATTCAAAACGGAGAAAAAATAACAAAAAAAATTTTTTTGTATATCATTGTTTAAATAAAACTTATAAACCATTAATGCCTAAATACATAATATCTAAACCTCCTAAATGCCAAAGCCCCTAAATATTTATACCTTTAATCTCTAAACCTTAAATATATTAAAATAATTTATAGAAATATTAATTACAAAATAAATAAAGAGCGATACAAATATATGTAAATAATATATTTCATCAAAAAAAAACATATAAGCTAATAAAATATGCAAAAACTGAAAAAAAAATTATTATTTAGTAATAAATTTTTCTTGGATTTTGATATTTTAGCTTTTTTAATTATATTTTAATTTATATCTATCATATTAATAATAATTTATTAATTTGTTTTTTGATAATTGATATAATATCTATCAATAAAATCATTTATATTTAGTTTATATTTATATAGTTATAATATTTATTATTACTAAATATTGTATTCACGTTTTTAAAAATATTTAAAATTATTTTATTTTCAAATTTATAACCTTTGAAAATTTAAAAAAATATCAAAAATAAATTTTTTGTTATTTCATTGTTTGAATAAAACCTATAAACCATTAAATGCCTAAATACTTAAATCAATAACTTCTAAATCTCTAAAACCGTAAATAGATAAATTATTTAAACATGTATATCCTAAATAATACAAAATAAATATCATTTTTATTTTATTCATTATAATTTTAAATATTCATTTTAATTTTTATTTGTTTATTTTTATATAAATATTAGTTACAAATAAATTATAATTTATACAAATAATTTATATAAATTATTTTTCAACAAAAAAATATAGATAGACTTAATAAAAGAATAAAAAATTTAAAACAAAAAAAATATTATATTGTAACATATTTTGCTTTGTTTCTGAATCATTTTAGGTTTTGTAATTGTATTTTAATTGATATTCTAACTTATTAATAATCGATTATTAATTTATTTTTTGATCACTATTAAAATATTTATCAATAAAAAATTTTATATTGAATTTATATGATATATAAATTTAATAATTATTTTAACTAAATATTGTATTCACTTTTGAAATAATTTTTAAAATTTTTATATTTTCGAAGATTATAACCTTTGAACATGTGAAAAAATAAAAAAATATTTTTTTTTGTTATTTCATTGTTTAAATAAAACATATAAATCACTAAATGCCTAAACACTTAAATCACTAAACTACAAAATCCCGATACCCCTATATAGAAAATCATTTAAACCGATATACCCTAAATAATAATTAATAAATCTCATTTTTATTTGTTTTCATTATAATTTAAAAAATTCAATTTGATTGTTAAGTTTTATATTTATATATATATTAATTATAAAATAAATCATGAGTTAAAAATATAATTTATAAAAATTATTTTTCATCAAAAAAATAGATAAGCTTATAAAAAGAATAAAAATTAAAAACAAATAATTATTATTAAGTAATATATTTTGCTTTGCTTTTGAATCATTTTAGGTTTTGATATTATATTTTAGGTAATATCAATCTTATTCATAATAGATTTTTAATTTATTTTTTGATAATTATTAGAATATTTATGAATAAAATTGTTTATATTGAATTTATATGATATATAATAATAATAATTATTATTATTATAAATAAATATTGTTTTCATTTTGAAAAAGATTTAAAAATTATTATATTTTCGAAGGTTTTAATCTTAAAAAATGAGAAAGAATACAAAAAATAAATTATTTGTTATTTCTTTTTTAAATAAAACTTATAGACCACTAAATGTTTACTTACTTAAATCAGTAGCTCATATAATCCGAAACCCCTAAATACATAAACCTTAATTTTAATCATAAAAAAAATATAAGCTTATAAAAAGATGGAAAAATTTAAAAATTAAATATTATTATTTAGTAATATATTTTTATTTGATTTTGAATCATTTTGGGTTATGTAAATATATTTTAATTAATATTTATATTATTAATAATAGTTTATTAATTTAATTTTTGAACATTATTATAATAGCTATCATTAAAATTATTTATATTGAATTTATATGATATATAATTAAAAAGATTAATATAATTATACATGGTATTAACATTTCAAAAGAATTTAAAAATTATTTTATTTTTAAAGTTTATAAACTTTGAAAATCTAAAAAAAATGAAAAAAAAAATTATTTTTATTAAATAAATAAAACTTATATACCACTAAATGCCTAAAAAAATAAATTGCTAAACTCCTCAACGACAAAACCCCTAAATAATCGATCCATTAAACCGATATACCAAATATAATTTTTGGGCAATTATGCTTCCACGGTAGTGAGATTGAGATACAGAAACACGGAAACAATAGAAAATAAGCAATATATATATCCCAATTTAGCAACCATCCATGATAGAATCAAAAAACAAGAAATAAACACCAAAAATAACGTGGTTCGCTAGTCGCTCAGTACGACTAGCTAAATCCACCAGAAAATGCTTATGGGTTACAGATTAAAGCAACAGAAATGTCTTACAGTATGTAGCACACAGAATAGTCGTGATAAATGGCACAGAGAAAAGAGAGAGAGACGATGAACAGTTCCACGAGTCCAAAAATAGCTACCAGAAAATAAAATTACAAAACATTTTATATTAAAATTTCTCTCGGTTCATTTAACCGGAGCGGGTCGGATCATGAGACAGGTCAGGCTCTGCTCCAATTTCGGCCCGCTGTCCGGTCAGCGAGACCTCCGTTATTGTGCTACTACTACATCCTCGGCCTCTTAGTATTTTGTTTCCAACACTTACACGAAAATATTAAAAAAAAATATTTGGTTATACAAACAGATTATCAAAAAATAAATTACATATACATCAATAATAAATCTTAAATCTTATTTTAATTTGTATTCATTATAATTTTAAATATTTATTAGTTTATTTTTTCTATAAATATTAATTAAAAAATAAATAATTAGTCAGACAAATATAATATTAATAATTTACTTTTAATAAAAAAATATATAATCTTATAAAAAGAAGTAAAAATTTAAAAACAAAAAATTATTATTTAGTAATAAATTTTATTTTGATTTTAAATCAATTTAGGTTTTGTAATTACATTTTAATTTATATCTATCATATTAATAATAGTTTATTAATTTATTTTTTGATAATTGATATCATATCTATCAATAAAATTATTTATAATTAGTTTATATTATATATAATTATAATAATTAATATTACTAAATATCTTATTCACATTTTAAAAAATTTTAAAATTATTATATTTTCAAATGTTATAACCTTTTCAAATGTGAAAAAATAAAAAAATAATTTTTTTGTTATTTCATTGTTTAAATAAATCCTATAAACCACAAAATGCCTAATTACTTAAATCAATAACTCCTAAATCTCGAAAACCCTAAATAGATAATCATTTTAAACTGGTATACACTAAATAATAAATAATAAATCTCAATATTATTTTTTTCATTATAATTTAAAATATTCATTATAATTATATATTCATTTATTTTTTATATAATTATTAATTAGAGAATAAATTGAGTTAGACAAATAGAATTTATATAATTATTTTTAATCAAAAAAATATAGATAAACTTTTTAAAAGAAAAAAAATTCAAAATAAAAAATTATTATATAGTAATATATTTTGCTTTGTTTCTAAATTATTTTAGGTTTTGTAATTATATTTAAATTGATATCTATCTTATTAATAATAGATTATTAATTTATTCTTTGATCATTATTAGAATATTTATCAATAAAAATATTTATATTGAATTTATATGATATATAAATATAATGATTATTATAACTAAATATAGTATTCGCTTTTTAAAAAAATTTAAAAATTATTATATTTTCAAAGGTTATAACCTTTGAAAGTATCAAAAAATAAAAAAAATAAATTTTTTAATATTATTTTAAATAAGTACTATAATCCACTAAATGCATGCACAGTTAAATCAGTAAACTCTTAAACCCCATAATGCCAAAATACATAAATCATTAAACTAATATATACTACTTAATAATTAATAAATCTAATTTTTAATTCTATTTTTTATAATTTTAAATATTCATTTTAATTATTTATTAGTTTATTTTTATAGAAATATTTATTACAAAATAAATTATGAGTGCGACAAATATAATTTAAAAAATATATATGCTTATAAAAGAAGTAAAAATTTAAAAATTAAAAATTGTTATTTAGAAATATATTTTACTATAATTTTGAATCAATTTGGGTTTTGTAATTATTTTTTAATTAATATCTATATTAATATCAATAGTTTATAAATTTAATTTTGATCATTATTATAATATATATCAATAAAATTGTTTATTGAATTTATATGATATATAATTAAAAATATTATTATAACTAAGTATTGTATTCACATTTCAAAAAATTTTAAATATTATTATATTTTCAAAGGTTATAACCTATGAAAATGCGAAAAAATTATAGCAAATTTTTTTGATATTTTATTTTTTTAAATAAAATGTATAAACAACTAAAAGCTTAAAAACATAAATCACTAAAATCATAAATGAAAAAACCTCTAAATACTTAAACTATTAAACTGGTATACCATAATAATAAATCATAATTCTCATTTTAAATATTATTCAGTATAATTTAAAATTTTTATTTTTATTATTTATCAGTTTTTTTATAGAAATATTAATTACAAAATAAATTATTAGTGAGACATATCTAATTTAAATTAAAACAGTATCCCTAAATAATAAATAATAAATTTCATTTTTTTTCATTATAATTTTAAATATCCATTTTAATTTATTATTTGTTTATTTATATATAAATATTAATAAAAAAATAAATTGAGCTAGACAAATAATTTATATAACTTATTTTTCATCAAAAAATTATAAATAAACTTTTTAAAATAAAACAATTTTTCAAAACAAAAAATTATTATATAGTAATATATTTTGCTTTGCTTTTAAATCATTTTAGGTTTTGTAATTATATTTTAATTGATATCTATCTTATTAATTATAGATTATTAATATATTTTTTGATCATTATTAGAATATTTATCAATAAAAATGTTTATATTGAATTTATATGAGATATAAATATAATGATTATTATGACTAAATATTATATTCACTTTTGAAAAAAATTTTAAAATTATTATATTTTCTAAGTTTATAAACTTTGAAAATGTGAAAAAATAAAAAAAAATACTTGTTTTATTATTTCATTGTTTTAATAAAACTTATACATCACTAAATGCCTAAACACATAAATCACTAAACTACAAAATCCAGATACCCCTATATAGAATATCCTTTAAAACGATATACCCTAAATAATATATATATATATATATATATATATAAATAAATTATGAGTTAAAAATATAATTTATAAAAATTATTTTTCATCCAAAAATAAATAAGCTTATAAAAAGAATAAAAATTTAAAAACACACAATTATTATTAAGAAATATATTTGCTTTGCTTTTGAATAATTTTAGGTTTTGAAATTATATTTTAAGTAATATCAAAGATATTCTTAATAGATTTTTAATTTATTTTTTGATAATTATTATAATATCTATCAATAAAATTGTTTATATTGAATTTATATGATATATAATTATTATGAATATTATAAATAAATATTTATTCACTTTTTGAAAAAAATTTAAAAATTCTTATATTTTCAAAGGTTATAACCTTTGAAAATATCAAAAAATAATAAAAATAATTTTTTTTATTTTATTTTTATAATAAAAACTATAAACCACTAAATGCATACGCAGTTAAATCAGTAAAATTCTAAACCCAGTAATACCTAAATACATAATCCATTAAACTTCTATATACTACTCAATAATTAATAAATCTAATTTTTATATCTATTTCTTATAATTTTAAATATTCATTTTAATTATTTATTAGTTTATTTTTATATAAATATTTATTACAAAATTAAGTATGAGTGCGACAAATAAAATTTAATTAATTTATTTTTAATAAAAAAAATATACAAATATAAAATAAGTAAAAATTTATCAATTAAAAATTATTATCCATTAATATATTTTACTTTAATTTTGAATCAATTTGGGTTTTGTAAATATTTATTATTTAATATCTATCTTTTTATTAATATTTTATTAATTTAATTTTTGATCATTTTTATATTATCTATCAATAAAAATGTTTCTTTTGAATTTATATGATATATAATTATTAATATTATTATAACTAAATATTGTATTCACATTTCAAAAAATTGTAAATATTATTATATTTCTAAGGTTATAATCTATGAAAATGACATCAAATTATAGAACTTTTTTTTGTTATTTTTTTTATATAAAACCTATAAAACACTAAAAGCCTAAAAACATAAATCGCTAAAGTCCTAACGAAAAAACTTCTAAATACTTAAACCATTAAATTGGCACACATTAATAATAAATCTTAAATCTCATTTTAATTTTTATTCTGGATAATTTTAAATTTTTATTTTAATTATTTATAAGTTTATTTTTATAGAAATATTAATTATAAAATAATTTATTAGTTAAACAAATCTAATTTAAATTAAATCGGTATCCCTAAATAATAAATAATAAATCTTATTTTTTTTTCATTATAATTTTAATTATTCATTTTAATTATTTATTTGTTTATTTATATATAAATATTAATTACAAAATAAATTGAGCTAGAAAAAAATAATTTATATATATTATTTTTCATCAAAAAATTATAGATAAACTTTTTAAAAGAAAAAAAATATCTAAACAAAAAATTATTATTTAGTAATATATTTTTCTTTGCTTCTGAATCATTTTAGGTTTTATAATTATATTTTAATTGATATCTATCTTTTTTTTAATTGATATCTATCTTATTAATTATAGATTATTAATTTATTTTTTGATCATAATTAGAATATTTATCAATAAATTTGTTTATATTGAATTTATATGATATATAAATATAATGATTATTATAACTAAATATTGAATTCACTTTTGAAAAAAAATTTAAAATTATTATATTTACTAAGGTTTATAACCTTTGGAAATATGAAAAAATAATAAAAATAAATATTTTGTTATTTTATTTTTTAAATAAATCCTATATACCACTAAATGCATACACAGTTATATCAGTAAACTCCTATACCCCTTAATGCCTAAATACATAAACCATTAAACCACTATATAATACTAATAATTAATAAATTTAATTTTTATTTCAATTTATTATTATTTTAAATATTCATTTTAATTATTTATTTTTTATTTTTATAGAAATTTTTATTACAAAATAAATTATTAGTGTGACACATATAATTTAAATAATTTATTTTTAATAAAAAAAATATACGCTTTTAAAAGAAGTATAAAAGAAGTATTATTAAAAATTTAAAATTATTATCAATTAATATATTTTAATTTAATTTTGAATCAATTTGGGTTTTGTAAATATTTTTTAATTAATATCTATCTTTTTATAAATAGTTTATTAATTTAATTTTTGATCATTATTATAATATCTATCAATAAAATTGTATATATTAATTTTATATCATAGAGAATTATTAAAATTATTATAACTAAATATTGTATTCAAATTTCAAAAAATTTTAAATATTATTAAATTTTCAAAGGTTATAACATTTGAAAATGACAAAAAATTACAATTTTTTTTCTTATTTTATTGTTTAAATAAAACCTATAAATCAAAAAATACCTAAAAACATAAATTGCTAAACTTCTAAATGAAAAAACCTCAAAATACTTAAATCAATAAACTGGTATATATTAATAATAAATCATAAATCTCATTTTAATTGTATTTCAGTATAATTTTAAATTTTTATTTTAATTATTTATTAGTTTATTTTTATAGAAATATCAATTACAAAATAAATTATTTGTGAGACAGATATAACTTAAATTAAACCGGTATACCCTAAATAATAAATAATAAATCTCATTTTTTTTCATTATAATTTTAAATATTCATTTTAATTATTAATTTTTTATTTTTATATAAATATTAATTACAAAATAAATTATGAGTTAGACAAATATAATTTATATAAATTATTTTTCATCAAAAATTATAGATAAACTTATAAAAAGAATAAAAAATTTAAAAACTAAAATTTATTATATAGTAATATATTTTACTCTCCTTCTAAATAATTTTTGGTTTTGTAATTATATTTTAATTGATATCTATCTTTTTAATAATTGTTTATTAATTTATTTTTTGATCATTATTAGAATATTTTTCAATAAAATTATTTATATTGAATTTATATGATATATAAATATAATGATTATTATAAATAAATATTGAATTCACTCTTGAAAAAAATTTAAAAATTATTATATTTACAAAGGTTTTAACCTTTGGAAATATGAAAAAATAATAAAAATAAAATTTATATTATTTTATTTTTTAAATAAAACCTATAAAACACTAAATGCATACACAATTATATCAGTAAACTATTAAACCCCGTAATGCTTGAATATATAAATCATTAAACCGCAATATACTACTTAATAATTAATAAATTTAATTTTTATTTCAATTTATTATAATTTTAAATATTCATTTTAATTATTAATTTTTTATTTTTATATAAATATTAATTAAAAAATAAACTGAGTTAGATAAATATAATTTATTTAAATTATTTTTAATCAAAAAAATATAGATAAACTTTTTAAAATAAAAAAAATTCAAATCAAAAATATTATTATATAGTAATATAAATTGCTTTGCTTCTTAATCATTTTAGGTTTTGTAATTATATTTTAATTAATATCTATCTTATTAATAATAGATTATTAATTTATTTTTTGACCATTATTAGAATATTTATCACTAAATTTATTTATGTCGAATTTTTATGATATATAAATATAATGATTATTATAACTAAATATTGAATTCACTTTTGAAAAAAAATTTAAAAATTATTATATTTTCAAAGGTTATAACCTTTGAAAATATCAAAAAATAATAAAAATAAATTTTTTGTTATTTTATTTTTTAAATAAAACCTATAAACCACTAAAGGCATACACAATTAAATCAGTAAACACCTAAACACTGTAATACCTAAATACATAAACCATTAAACTGCTATATAATACATATTAATTAATAAATCTAATTTTAATTTCAATTTATTATAGTTTTAAATATTCATTTGAATTATTTATTAGTTTATCTTTATAGAAATATTTATTATAAAATAAATTATGAGTGCGACAAATATTGTATTCACATTTCAAAAAATTTTAAATATTATTATATTTTCAAAGGTTATAACCTATGAAAATGAGAAAAAATTACAAATTTTTTTTTGTTATTTTATTGATTAAATAAAACCTAAAAACCACTAAATGCCTAAAAACCTAAATCGCTAAACTCCTAAAAAACAAAACCTTTAAATACTTAAACTATTAAACTAGTATACATTAGTAATAAATCATAAATATCATTTTAATTTTTATTCAGTATAATTATAATTTTTATTTTAATTAATTTTCAGTTTATTTTTATTTAAATATTAAATACAAAATAAATTATTAGTAAGACAGATCTAATTTAAATTAGAATGGTATACTCTAAATAATAAATAATAAATCTCATTTTTTTAATTATAATTTTAAATATTCATTTTAATTATTTATTTGTTTTTTTTATATAAATATTAAATAGAAATTAATTTATGATAAACTTTTTAAAAGAAAAAAAAATATCAAAACAAAAAATTATTGTATAGTAATATATTTTGCTTTGCTTTTGAATCATTTTATGTTTTGTAAATATATTTTAATTGATATCTATCTTATTAATAATAGATTATTAAGTGATTTTTTCATCATTATTAGAATTTTTATCAATACAAATGTTTATATTGAATTATATGATATATAAATATAATGATTATTATAACTAAATATTATATTCACTTTTAAAAAAAATTTCAAAATTATTATATTTTCAAAGGTTATAACCTTTGAAAATGTGAAAAAATAAAAAAAAATATTTTTTCTTTGTTATTCTATTGTTTAAATAAAACCTATACACCACTAAATGCCTAAGCATTTAAATCACTAAACTACAAAATCCTGATACTCCTATATAGATAATCTTTTAAATCGGTATACCCTAAATATTATTTAATAAATTTCATTTTTATATTTTTTCATTATAATTTAAAAAATTCATTTTGATTGTTTAGTTTATTATTTTTATATATGTATTAATTATAAAATAAATTATGAGTTAAAAATATAATTTATAAAAATTATTTTTCATCAAAAATTTATAAGCTTATAAAAAGAATAAAAATTTAAAAACAAATAATTATTATTTAGTATTATATTTTGCTTTGATTTTGAATCTTTTTAGGTTTTGATATTATATTTTAAGTAATATCAATCATATTCATAAAAGATTTTTAATTTATTTCTTGATAATTATTAGAATATCTATCAATAAAATTGTTTATATTAAAGTTATATGATATATAATTATTATGATTATTATAAATAAATATTGTATTCACTTTTGAAAAAAATTTAAAAATTATTATATTTTCAAAGTTTATAATCATAAAAAATTAGAAAAAATAATAAAAATAAATCTTTTGTTATTTTATTTTTAAATAAAACCTATAGACCATTAAATGCATACTTACTTAAATTTGTAAGCTCATAAACCCCGAAACCCCTAAATACATTATTTAAAAATTAAATTTCGAGTGAGTCAAATATTATTTAAATAATTTATTTTTAATCAAAAAAATATAAGCTTATAAAAAGAAGGAAAAATTTAAAAAGTAAATATTATTAAATATTAATATATTTTGATTTGATTTTGAAGCATTTTGTTTTATTTAAATATATATTAATTAATATTTATATTATTAATAATAGTTTATTAATTTAATTTATGTTCATTATTATAATATCAATCATTAAAATTGTTTATATTGAATTTATATGATATATAATTAGTAAGATTGATTAATTATACATAGTAATCACATTTCAAAAAATTTTAAAAATTATTTTATTTTTAAATGTTATAACCTTTGAAAATCAGAAAAAATCTAAAAAATAAATTTTTTAATTTTATTATATAAATAAAACCAATAAACCACTAAATGCCTAAAAACATAAATTGATAAACTCCTAAATGACAAAACTCCTAAATAATCAAACCATTAAACTGGTTTACCACATATAATAAATAATAAATCTCATTTTAATATGTATTCATTATAATTTTAAATATTCATTTTAATTATTTATTAGTTTATTTGTTATAGAAATATTAATTATGAAATAAATAAAGAGAGCGACAACTAAAATTTTAATAATTAAATTTAATCAAAAAAAAATATAAGCTTATAAAAAGAAGTAAAAATTTAAAAACAAAAAATTATTATTTCGTAATATATTTTACTTTGATTTTGAATCATTATATATAGGATTTGCAATTATATTTTAATTGCTATGAATCTTATTAAGAATAGTTTATAAATTTATTATTTGATCAATTTTATAATATCTAACAATAAAATTACTTATATTGAATTTAAATGTCTTATAAATATTAAAGATTATTATAATTAAATATAAATTTACATTTGAAAAAAATTTAAAAATTATTATATTTTCAAATGTTATAACCTTCAAAAATGATAAAAAATCACAAAAATAATTTTTTTATTTTTTTATTATTTAAATAAAACTTATAAACTACTAAATGCCTAAACATTTAAATCTCTAGACTTCTAAGCCCCAAAACCCCCTAAATACTTAAACCATTAAACCTATATAACCTAAATAGTAAATAATAAATCTCATTTTTATTTGTATTCAATATTATTTTAAATATTCATTTTAATTATTTTTTAGTTTATTTTTATAGAAATATTAATTACAAAATAAATAATGAGTGAGACATATATAATTTAAATAAATTATCTTTTATCAAAAAAATATAAGCTTATAAAAATAAACAAAATTTCAAAAATTTAAAATTTTATTTATTAATATAATTTACTTTTATTTTGACTTATTTTGAGTTCTGCAAATATATTTTAATTAATATCTGTCTTATTAATAATAGTATATTAATTTATTTGTTGATCATCAAAATAATCTATATTAATAAAATTTTTTATATTGAATTTACATCAAATATAATAATTAAGATTATTATAACTAAGTATTGTTTTCATATTTTAGAACTATTAAAAAATAATTATATTTTCACAGGTTATAACCTTTGAAAATCACGAAAATTCTTAAAAATAAATTTTTTGTTATTTCATTGATTAAGTAAAACCTATATATCAATAAATAAAACCTAAATGTGTAAACATATAAATCAATAAACTCATTAACCCTAAAACAACAATAAACTTAAACCATTAAATAGGTATACCCTAAATAATAAATCATAAATCTCTTTTTTATTAGTATTCATTATAATTTTACATATACATTTTAATATTTTATTTGTTTATTTTTATAGAAATATAAATTAAAAAATAAATTAATAGTTAGACATATATAATTTAAATAATTTATTTTTCATCAAAAAATATATAAGCTTATAAATGGATACAAAAATTTTAAATTAATATTTAGTAAAATATTTCACTTTGATTTTGAATCATTTTAGGTTTTTTAAATATATTTTAAACAATATTTATCTTATTAATAATTGTTTATTTATCTTTTGTATGATCATTATTATAATATATATCAATATAATTGTTTATATTGAATTTACATGATAAATAATTATTAAGATTATCATAACTAAATATAGTATTCACAATTTAAAAAAAATTTTAAAACTGTTATAGTTTCAAAGGTTATATTAAATTTTTTGTTATTTTATTTTTTAAATAAAACCTATAAACCACTAAATATTAGGGGTGCTCATGGGACGGAACGGGATGGGGATTACAAATCTCCAGTCCCTTCCCATAGTTCGGATATTTTTTTTGAAGATCGAGACCCGTTCCATAGGTTGAAAATATCTGGACGGGATGGGACGGAGATCGGGGATTTTGGGTAGGATAAAATGGTTCCAAGACAGAATGGAGTACAGACGTTTTTTTTAATTTATTTTCTTCAAACCGGCCAATTTAGTTCATGTCGAAACCTTTTCTTGTACCTTTTATCATTCCTTAGTTATGTATCTTTCAAATTCAAATAGGGCCAATTTTATTTTGTCAAATAGGCTGAATACCACAAACGAGTTCCATTACCTTGCCAAAAGCTTTGATTTGCAGAAAAGGATAGAAATGTTAAATAGAACGGGACCGAGTTGTGTGCTTAATTTGGTTCTTTGTTTTTTCACAAGTTGGCTTTGTTTATCCGAGTGAAAGTTAACTAGAATAGCAATACTACATTTTTTAAACATTTACTTAAAATATTAAGGAATAACTAAAGATGACCACAAACATTGGTGGCATCAATTACTACTTAAGTAATTACAAAAATTTGACAGCTTAATATAACAAAAAAAAATACAACTAATAACAACCATTATAATAATAATTTAAAAGGTCCGTCCCGGAATAGCAATTAAAATCAAAAACCAATTAATTATCTCTTCTACAATTCCTCCCTTTTCTTCCTCCACTGTAGAAGGAAAACCAAAGATGAAAACGTGTTAATCTTGTAGACATAAATTTCTAAGATGAAAGAGTAATAAAAAAACAAAATATTACCTTAAACAATTTAATACCCCCATTCCAAATTTAGTTGGCCAACTATAGTTGGAAGAATATTTGGATCTTGTGACCCCTCTAAAAATTGTAATTGAACCATATTTATATTAAATTGAATGAATAAAATAAGTAAAAGTGAAATTAAAATTTACAAGATTTGTATACTAACCTGATTCATTACCATCAAGGTCTTGAACTAATTCTTCAATTTCAATAGGTTTGTTTGACATTCTCAACCAATCTTGTAGACATATGAGAACTTCAGCTGTAATTGGTGTTAAAGAACTCCTAAATTTATCTAAAGTTCTCTGCCCAGTGCTAAATATAGATTCATAGGCCACAGTAGATGCTTGGATAGCAAATACATCCCTTATTACATTTTCCAAAGAAGGATACCTAACCTCATTTACCTTCCACCAGTTTAGAAGATCAAAATCAATTCTATTTTTTCAAGTTTGTCCTCCAAGTACCTATCCAAATCTTCCAAAGCTGCAACTTCTTGTTCTTTCTCCAATTCAACAAAAAAAAATTATCAACATAAGTATCACTACCATCAAAGAAATCATAATTTTTCTTCAACACAGTAGAAGAGAAATCATCTTCTTTTGATTCATCTTCATTTAAATCTTTATAATCATCCATCGTCTCATTTAAAGCATTTATAACCTTTTTCACCAAATTTTAGCAAATTCCTCTCCATAATGCTAAGTGTACTTAACCTTGAGATATTTGAGCTTATATCTAGGATCCAACACTACTACCACAAAAAGCATAATATTTGTTGACTGAAGAGAACCCCAATATTTGTTGAATTTATGCCTCATTTTCATACCCATTTCAGACACCATTATATCTCTACTATTTTCACAAAACTCAATTTTATTGAAAATTCGAATAATATGAGGAAAACAAACACTAGAGGTAGAATATTATGAGCCAGAAAATTTACAAGTTCCTTCATAAAATATTTTCAAGAAATGAGCCAAAATTTTGGTGTTTGTTCAGTCTCTCTCAGTTGGAATGTTTGAACCAAACTACTTCAAAAACCTTTTGGCTTTGTCCTCCAACTTAACAAATTCTTTTTGATATTTTATATCAGTTTGTAGCATCAAATAAGTTGAATTCCATCTTGTAGGACAATCTAATTGCAATGAAGATCCATATGTCAAGTTTCCTTCTTCAACACATAACTTAAACATATCTAATCTTTTAGGACTGCTCCTCACATATATCACCACACCTCTAATTTTTTGAATAACACTATCAACTATTGCAATGCCATCTTTGACAATTAAGTTTAGGATATGAGCACAGCATCTCATATGAAAATGCTCGCCTCTCAAAGGTACAACACTTTTCTTCACAAGCCTTTTTTTCAATCGTTCAACTGCAACATTATTATTTGATGCATTTTCAATGGTAATGAACATCAACTTTCTCAAACCCCAATCATTCATGTAAAACTCAATAGCATTTCTAATATTAACTCCAGAATGACTTTTAATTACACAAAAGTTCAAAAGCCTTTTATGCATATTCCATTGAGAATCAATGTATGAACAGTCAAACATATATAAGAGAAATTCTGAATGCTAGTCCAAGTGTCGGCAGTTAATGAAACTCTACAACAATGATATGATATGCTATCAAATAATTTCTTCTTTTCCTTCACAAACAAAGAAAAACAATCCTTCAATATACAGTACCTAGTTGAAATTTTAAATTGAGGCACACTAACTTCAAAAAACATCTTAAACTCATCCCTCTCAACAAAACAAAAAGGCAATTTATCTTTTATGATCATTTTCACCAAAGCCTCCCTAACTAGTTGTTGATCAAATTGTCAACAAGTTAATTTGTTATCCTGTGAACTAGTACCTTTAGTGAAAATCAACAAAGATTGTGACTTGTCTTTACCTTTGTGAGCTTCTATTAATTCTTTTTTGAGTGGAAATTTCCTACAAGTCTTTCTCATGTCTTTCCATAAACCCGAAGTACCTTGATCACTTTTTGCCAAGTATTCTTTCCTACATCATATACAAGCTGCCTTACCAGTTTCATTTCCCTCTGAATCAACTAATATCTCATTAGTTTCCCAACTAGCAGACTTATACTTTTTATGAGGTTGAGGTTCAGATGTACCTTGACTTTCTTTTACAATTGGAATTGAAGAACCTACAGTAACAATAGGAGGGTTCGTGAAAGGATGATGATTGGATTTACCAATACTTTGATCATTTGAGATGTGTCATCTTCAATTTATTGTATTTTTTGTTTACCGCTGGATTGTGCCATTTGCATTGCCATTAATTAATATGATATGTTAAGCATAAATACATATAAATATTTCAAACAAGCAAGCTCTACAAATTTAACTATAACACATTCAGCCCACTCATTCGGCCCAACCACAACACCACAACCAATACTCAAAAAAACTGAGTGAGACATATAATAATAATAATTAATCACTCAATTCTCATCAAAAAAACAAACCAAATAGCTGGTGGCATCTGAGACACGGTTGAGGCAACCTGAAGTGCGATGGAGAAGTGCGGGACCTAACTGAACATGGCTGCAATGGCATGAGGTAGCATGGAACTCATCGCAACAGCAATAGGTGCGTCGGAATTGGACGGGCAGTAGTAGAATTGGTGGCATCTTCATGTTATATATATATCTTGTTCTAGTATCAGTTTTTAGGATGGGATGGTTCTCGGGATGGATATTGATAAAGATCCGGAACCATCCCAAAAGATAAAATACGTGACAGAATAGGACGGTAAAAGTCAAAGTCAACAGATTTTCTCAGTCCTGATTCTTTCGGGACAAAACTTCGGGTCGGATTACGAATCTCCGAGTCCCGCGAGCAGCCCTACTAAATGCTTATAAAGTTAAATCAGTAAACTCCTAAACCCCGTAAACCCTAAATACATAAACTATTAAGCTGCTAAATACTACTTAATAATTAATAAATCTAATTTTTATAGCTATTTATTATATTTTTAAATATTCGTTTTAATTATTTATTAGTGTATTTATTTAGAAATATTTATTACAAAATAAATTATGAGTGGGACAAATATAATTTAAAAGATATATTATTTATCTAATAAAAATATACACTTGTAAAAGAAGTATAAATTTAAAAATTAAAAATTATTATCAAGTAATATAAGTTACATAAATTTTGAATCAACTTGGGTTTTGTAAATAATTATTATTAAGTAATATATTTTGCTTTGCTTTTGAATCATTATAGGTTTTGATATTATATTTTATGTAATATCAATCTTATTCATAATAGATTTTTAATTTATTATTTGATAATTATTAGAATATCTATCAATAAAATTGTTTATATTTTATTTATATGATATAAAATTATTATGATTATTATAAATAAATATTTATTCCCATTTGAAAAAAATTTAAAAATTATTATATTTTCAAACGTTATAATCTTTGAAAATATCAAAAAATAATAAAAATATTTTTTTTTATTTTTTTTCTTAAATAAAACTAATAAATAACTAAATGCATACACAGTTAAATCAGTAAACTCCTAGACCCCATAATGCCTAAATACATAAACCATTAAACAGCTATATACTACTTAATAATTAATAAATCTAATTTTTATATCTTTTTATTATAATTTTAAATATTCATTTTAATTATTTATTAGTTTATTTTTATTAAAATATTTATTAAAAAATAAAGTTTGAGTGCGACAAATATAATTTAATTAATTTATTTTTTTAAAAAAATATACGGTTCTAAAGAATAAAAATTTAAAAATTAAAAATTATTATCCAGTAATATATTTTACTTTAATTCTGAATCAATTTGGGTTTTGTAAATATTTTTTAATTAATATCTATCTTTTTATTAATAGTTTATTAATTTAATTTTTGATCATTATTATATTGTTTATAAATAAAATTGTTTATATTGAATTTATATGATATATAATTATTAATATTATTATAACTAAATATTGTATTCACATTTCAAAAAATTGTAAATATTATTATATTTTCAAAGGTTATAACCTATGAAAATGATAACTAATTATAGAAATTTTTTTTGTTATTTTATTTTTTATATAAGATCTATCAACCACTAAAAGCCTAAAAACATAAATCGTTAAAATTTTAACGACAAAAACTCTGAATACTGAAACTATTAAACTCGTATACATTAATAATAAATCTTAAATCTCATTTTAATTTTTATTCAGTATAATTTTAAATTTATATTTTAATTATTTATCAGTTTATTTTTATAGAAAAATTAATTACAAAATAAATTATTAGTGAGATGGATCTAATTTAAATTAAAGCTGTATCTAATTTAAATTAAAGCTGTATCTATAAATAATAAATAATAAATAATAAATCTCATTTTTTTGAATATAATTTTAAATATTTATTTTTTTATTTATATATAAATATTAATAAAAAAATAAATAATGAGTTAGACAATATAATTTATATAAATTATTTATTATCAAAAAAATATAGATAAACTTATTAAAATAAATAAAAATTCAAAAATAAAAAATTATTTTATAGTAATATATTTTTCTTTCCTTCTGAATCATTTTAAGTTTTGTAATTATATTTTAATTAATATCTATCTTATTATTAAAGGATTATTAATTTATTTTTTGATTATTATAAGTAATTTTATCAATAAAATTATTTAAATTAAATTTATATAATATATAAATATATTGGTTAGTATAACTAAAAATTGTATTCACATTTGAAAAAAATTTAAAAATTATTATATTGTCAATGGTTATAACCTTTGAAAATATCAAAAAATAATAAAAATAAATTTTTTGTTATTTATTTTTTAAATAAAACCGATAAACCACTAAATACTAAGGTATTTACATAAATATATTTATTTTTTAAATTAAAGCTCATGGGACGGGACAGGATGAGGATTACAAATCTCAAGTCCATTCCCACAGTCCGGAGATTTTTTTTTCAAGATCCAGACCCATCCCATAGGTTGAAAATATGGGGATGGGACAGATCGGAGATCGGGGATTTTGGGCAGGAGAAAATGGTTCTGGGATGCAACGGAGTTCGGACATTTTTTTCTATTTATTTTCTTCAAACCAGCCAAGTTAGTTCATGTCGAAACCTTTTGTTGTACCATTTATCATTGCTTAGTTATGTATCTTTCAAACTCAAATTGTGCCAATTTTGTATTTTCAAATAGGCTGAATACCACAAACGAGTTCCATTACCTTGTCAAAAGCTTTGATGTGTAGAAAAGGATAGAAATGTTAAATAGAACGAGACCGAGTTGTGTGCTTAATTTGGTTCTTTGTTTTTTTACCAGTTAGCTTTGTTCAGCCGAGTGAAAGTTAACCCTAATAGCAATACTACATTTTTTAAACAATTACTTAAAATATTAAGGAATAGCTAAAGATGACCACAAACATTGGTAGCAGCAATTACTACTTATGTAATTGCTAATATTAGACAGCTTAATATAACAAAAAAAATACAACTAATAACAACCATGATAATAATCATTTCAAAGGTCCGTTCCGGAGCTGCAACGAAAATCCAAACCCAATTAATTATCTTTTCTACAACTCCTCCCTTTTCTTCCACCATTGTAGAAGGGCAACCAACGATGAAAACGTGCTAATCATGTAGACATAAATTTCTGAGATGAAAGAGTAATAAAAAAACAAAATATTTCCTTATAAAATTTAATACACCCATTCCAAATTTAGTTGGCCAACTATAGTTCGAAGAATATTTGGATCTTGTGACCCCTCTGAAAATTGTAATTGAACCATATTTTTATTAAATTGAATCAATAAAATAAGTAAAAGTGAAATTAAAATTTACAAGATTTGTATACTAACCTGATTCATTATCATCAAGGTCTTGAACTAATTCTTCAATTTCAATAAGTTTGTTAGATCTTCTCAACCAATCTTGTAGACATATGAGAACTTCAACTGTAATATGTGTTAAAGAACTCCTAAATTTATCTAAATTCTTCCCCCAGTGCTAAATGTAGATTCGTAGGCCACAATAGATGCTTAGATAGACAATACATCCCTTGCTACATTTTCCAAAGAATGACACTTAACCTCATTTACCTTCCAACTGTTTAGAAGATCAAAATCAATTCTATTTTTTTTCAAATTTTTCCTCCAAGTACCTATCCAACTCTTCCAAAGCTGCAACCTCTTGTTCTTTCTCCAATTCATCAAAAAAAATCATCAACATAAGTATCACTACCATCAAAGAAATTATCATTTTTCTTCAACACATTAGAAGAGAAATCATCTTCTTTTGATTCATCTTCATTTAAATCTTTATAATCACCAATCATCTCATTTAAAGTATTTATAACATTTTTCACCAAATTTTTAACCAATTCCTCTCCATATTGCTAAGTGTACTTAACCTTGAGATATTTGAGCTTATATCTAGGATCTAACACTACTGCTACAAAAAGCATAATATTTGTCGACCGAAGAGAACCCCAATATTTGTTGAATTTATGCCTCATTTTCATACCCATTTCAGACACCATTTTATCTCTACTATTTTAACAAAGCTCAATTTTTTTCAAAATTCGAATAATCTCAAGAAAATAAACACTAGAGGTAGAATATTATGAGCCAGAAAAATTACAAATTACCTCATAAAAAGTTTTCAAGAAACGAGCCAAACTTTTGGCGTTTGTTCAGTCTCTCTCAGTTGGAATGTTTCAACCAAATTCCTTCAAAAACCTTTTGTCTTTGTCCTCCAACTTATCAAATTATTTTTGATATTTTATATTAGTTTGTAGCATCAAATAAATTGAATTCCATCTTGTAGGACAATCTAATTGCAATGAATATCCATATGTTAAGTTTGCTTCTTCAACACATAACTTAAATATATCTAATGTTTTAGGACTGCTCCTCACATATTTCACCACACCTCTAATTTTTTGAATAGCACCCTCAACTACAATTAAGTTTAGGATATGAGCACCACATCTCTGACAATTAATTTTAGGATATGAGCACAACATCTCATATGAAAATGCTCGCCTCTTAAAGGTACAACACTTTTCTTCACAAGCCTTTTTTTCCAATTGTTCAACTGCAACATCATTATTTGATGCATTGTCGACAGTAATGCACATCAACTTTCTCAAACCCTATTCATTCATGCAAAACTCAATAGCATTTCTAATATTTACTCTAGAATGACTTTTAAATACACAAAAGTTCAAAGACCTTTTATGCATATTCCATTGAGAATCAATGAAATGAACAGTCAAACATATATAAGACAAATTTTGAATGCTAGTCCACGTGTCGGTAGTCAATGAAACTCTACAACAATGAGATGATATGCTATCAAATAATTTCTTCTTTTCTTTCACAAACAAAGAAAAACAATCCCTGAATATTGAGTGTCTTGATAGAATTTTAAATTGAGGCACACTAACTTCACAAAACTCCTTGAACTCATCCCTCTCAACAAAACAAAAAGGTAATTCATCTTTTATGATCATTTTCACCAAAGCCTCCCTAACTAGTTGTTGATCAAATTGCCAGCAAGTTAATTTGTTATCCTATAAACTAGTACCTTTAGTGAAACTCAACAAAGATTGTGACTTGTCTTTACCTTTGTGAGCTTCTATTAATTCTTTTTTTGTGTGAAAATTTCTTACAAGTCTCTCTCAAGTATTTCCATAAACCCGAAGTACCTTGATCACAGTTTGCCAAATATTTTTTCCTACACCATATACATGTAGCCCTACCAGTTTCATTTTTCTCTGAATCATCTAATACCTCATAAGTTTCCCAAACAGTGGACTTATACTTTTTATGAGCTTGAGGTTCAGATGTACCTTGACTTTTTTTTTTACAATTGGAAATGAAGAACCTGTCGTAACAATAGGAGGGTACGTGAAAGTATGATGATTGGATTTACCAGTACTTAGATCATTTGAGATGTGATCATCTTCAATTTATTGTATTTTTCGTTTACTGCTGGATTGTGCATTCAGCATTGCCATTAATTATTATGATATGTTAAGCATAAATACATATAAATATTTCAAACAAGCAAGCTCTACAAAACTGACTGCAACACATTCAGCCCACTCATTCGGCCCAATAACAACACCACAATCATACTCAACAAAACTGACTGAGACACATAATAATAATAATAATTAATCACTCAATTCTCATCAAAAAAACAAACCAAAAGGTTGGTGGCATTTGGACATGGTGGAGGCAACCAGAAGTGCGACGGACAAGGGCTGGACCTAACTTAACACGACTGGAATGGCATGAGGTGGCCTGGAACTCATCGGAACAGTAATAGGTGCCTCGGAATTGGATGGGCACTAGGGGAATTGGTGGCATCTTTATGTTATATATAAATATATATATATATATTCCTGGTTCTAGTATCGGTTTTTTAGGATGGGACGGTTCTTAGGACGGATATTGCTTAATATCCAAAACCATACCAAAAGAAAAAATACCTGACAGAACGGGATGGGAAAAGTCTTAGTCAACGGATTTTTCTTAGTCCCGATTCTTTCGGGACAAGACTTCGGGTCGGGTCGCGAATCTCCGAGTCCCATGAGCAGCCCTACTAATTGCATATAAAGTTAAATCAGTAAACTCTTAAACCTCATAATGCCTAAATGCATAAACCATTAAACCGCTAAATACTACTTATTAATTAAAAATTTTATTTTTTATTGTTATTTATTATATTTTTAAATATTCATTTTAATTATTTATTAGTGTATTTATTTAGAAATATTTATTACAAAATAAATTATGAGTGGGACGAATATTTTTTAAATAAATATTATTTATCTAATAAAAATATACGCTTATAAAGAAGTATAAATTAAAAATTAAAAATTATTATCAAGTAATATAAGTACTGAATTTTGAATCAATTTGGATTTTGTAAATATTTTTTAATTAATATCTATATTAATATTAATAGTTTATAAATTTAATTTTGATCATATTATAATATCTATGAATAAAATTATTCATATTAAATTTATATGAAATATAATTATTAATATTATTATAACAAAATATTGTTTTTAAAATTTCAAAAAATTTTAAATTATTATATTTTCAAATGTTGTAAACTATGAAAATGATAAAAAAATTATATAAAATTTTTTTGTTATGTTATTTTTTAAATAAAACCTATAAACCACTAAAAGCCTAAAAACATAAATCGCTAAACTCCTAATGACAAAACCTCTAAATACTTAAATCATTAAAATGGTATACATTAATAATAAATCATTAATCTCATTTTAATTTTTATTCAGTATAATTTTAAATTTTTATTTTAATTATTATCAATTATTTTATAGAAATATTAATTACAAAATAAATATTAGTGAGACAGATCTAATTTAAATTAAACGGTATCCCTAAATAATAAATAATATGTCTCATTTTTTTTCATTATAATTTTAA
>JAREIK010003097.1:96484-151958 GCA_029783825.1 Sapria himalayana
AAATATAAAATAAATTATGAGTTAAAAATATAATTATAAAAATTATTTTTCATCCAAAAATAAATAAGCTTAAAAGAATAAAAATTTAAAAACACACAATTATTATTAAGAAATATATTTGCTTTGCTTTTGAATAATTTTAGGTTTTGAAATTATATTTTAAGTAATATCAAAGATATTCTTAATAGATTTTTAATTTATTTTTTTGATAATTATTAATATCTATCAAAAATGTTATATTGAATTTATATGATATATTAATTATTATGAATATTATAAATAAATATTTATTCACTTTTGAAAAAAATTTAAAAATATATATTTTCAAGGTTATAACCTTTGAAAATATCAAAAAATAATAAAAATAATTTTTTTTTATTTTTTTTATAATAAAAACTATAAACCACTAAATGCATACGCAGTTAAATTAGTAAAATTCTAAACCCAGTAATACCTAAATACATAATCCATTAAACTTCTATATACTACTCAATAATTAATAAATAATTTTTATATATTTCTATAATTTTAAATATTCATTTTAATTATTTATTAGTTTATTTTTATTAAATATTTATTAACAAAATTAGTATGAGTGCGACAAATAAAATTTAATTAATTTATTTTAATAAAAAA
Organism: Sapria himalayana; assembly: GCA_029783825.1. Classification (NCBI taxonomy): domain Eukaryota; kingdom Viridiplantae; phylum Streptophyta; class Magnoliopsida; order Malpighiales; family Rafflesiaceae; genus Sapria; species Sapria himalayana. Next base: position 97,121 of record JAREIK010003097.1, read on the forward strand.
AAATATACAAATATAAAATAAGTAAAAATTTATCAATTAAAAATTATTATCCATTAATATATTTTACTTTAATTTTGAATCATTTGGGTTTTGTAAATTTATTATTTAATATCTATCTTTTATTATATTATTAATTAATTTGATCATTTTTATATTATCTATCATAAAAATGTTTCTTTTGAATTTATATGATATATAATTATTAATATTATTATAACTAATATTGTATTCACATTTCAAAAAATTGTAAATATTTTATATTTCTAAGGTTATAATCTATGAAAATGACATCAAATTATAGAACTTTTTTTTGTTATTTTTTTTATATAAACCTATAAAACACTAAAGCCTAAAAACATAAATCGCTAAAGTCCTAACGAAAAAACTTCTAAATACTTAAACCATTAAATTGGCACACATTAATAATAAATCTTAATCTCATTTTAATTTTTATTCTGGATAATTTTAAATTTTTATTTTAATTATTTATAAGTTTATTTTTATAGAAATATTAATTATAAAATAATTTATTAGTTAAACAAATCTAATTTAAATTAAATCGGTATCCCTAAATAATAAATAATAAATCTTATTTTTTTTTCATTATAATTTTAATTATTCATTTTAATTATTTATTTGTTTATTTATATAAATATTAATTACAAAATAAATTGAGCTAGAAAAAAAATAATTTTATATATATTATTTTTCATCAAAAAATTATAGATAAACTTTTTAAAAGAAAAAAAATATCTAAACAAAAAATATTATTTATAATATATTTTTCTTTGCTTCTGAATCATTTTAGGTTTTATAATTATATTTTAATTGATATCTATCTTTTTTTAATTGATATCTATCTTATTAATTATAGATTATTAATTTATTTTTTGATCATAATTAGAATATTTATCAATAAATTTGTTATATTGAATTTATATGATATATAAATATAATGATTATTATAACTAAATATTGAATTCACTTTTGAAAAAAAATTTAAAATTATTATATTTACTAAGGTTTATAACCTTTGGAAATATGAAAAAAAAAATAAAATAATATTTTTGTTATTTTATTTTTAAATAAATCCTATATACCACTAAATGCATACACAGTTATATCAGTAAACTCCTATACCCCTTAATGCCTAAATACATAAACCATTAAACCACTATATAATACTAATAATTAATAAATTTAATTTTTTATTTCAATTTATTATTATTTTAAATATTCATTTTAATTATTTATTTTTTATTTTTATAGAAATTTTTATTACAAAATAAATTATTAGTGTGACAGATATAATTTAAATAATTTATTTTTAATAAAAAAAATATACGCTTTTAAAAGAAGTATAAAAGAAGTATTATTAAAAATTTAAAATTATTATCAATTAATATATTTTAATTTAATTTTGAATCAATTTGGTTTTGTAAATATTTTTAATTAATATCTATCTTTTTATAAATAGTTTATTAATTAATTTTGATCATTATTATAATATCTATCAATAAAATTGTATATATTAATGTTATATCATAGAGAATTATTAAAATTATTATAACTAAATATTGTATTCAAATTTCAAAAATTTTAAATATTATTAAATTTTCAAAGGTTATAACATTGAAAATGACAAAAAATTACAATTTTTTTTCTTATTTTATTGTTTAAATAAAACCTATAAATCAAAAATACCTAAAAACATAAATTGCTAAACTTCTAAATGAAAAACCTCAAAATACTTAAATCAATAAACTGGTATATTAATAATAAATCATAAATCTCATTTTAATTGTATTTCAGTATAATTTTAAATTTTTATTTTAATTATTTATTAGTTTATTTTTATAGAAATATCAATTACAAAATAAATTATTTGTGAAACAGATATAACTTAAATTAAACCGGTATACCCTAAATAATAAATAATAAATCTCATTTTTTTTCATTATAATTTTAAATATCATTTTAATTATTAATTTTTTATTTTATATAATATTAATTACAAAATAAATTATGAGTTAGACAAATATAATTTATATAAATTATTTTTCATCAAAATTATAGATAAACTTATAAAAAGAATAAAAAATTTAAAAACTAAAATTTATTATATAGTAATATATTTTACTCTCCTTCTAAATAATTTTTGGTTTTGTAATTATATTTTAATTGATATCTATCTTTTTAATAATTGTTTATTAATTTATTTTTTTGATCATTATTAGAATATTTTTCAATAAAATTATTTATATTGAATTTATATGATATATAAATATAATGATTATTATAAATAAATATTGAATTCACTCTTGAAAAAAATTTAAAAATTATTATATTTACAAAGGTTATAACCTTTCGAAATATGAAAAAATAATAAAAATAAAATTTATATTATTTTATTTTTTAAATAAAACCTATAAAACACTAAATGCATACACAATTATATCAGTAAACTGTTAAACCCCATAATGCTTAAATATATAAATCATTAAACCGCAATATACTACCTAATAATTAATAAATTTAATTTTTATTTCAATTTATTATAATTTTAAATATTCATTTTTATTATTAATTTTTTATTTTTATATAAATATTAATTAAAAAATAAACTATGAGTTAGATAAATATAATTTATTTAAATTATTTATGATCAAAAAAATATAGATAAACTTTTTAAAATAAAAAAAAATTCAAATCAAAAATATTATTATATAGTAATATAAATTGCTTTGCTTCTCAATCATTTTAGGTTTTGTAATTATATTTTAATTAATATCTATCTTATTAATAATAGATTATTAATTTATTTTTTGACCATTATTAGAATATTTATCACTAAATTTATTTATGTCGAATTTTTATGATATATAAAATATAATGATTATTATAACTAAATATTGAATTCACTTTTGAAAAAATTTAAAAATTATTATATTTTCAAAGGTTATAACCTTTGAAAATATCAAAAAATAATAAAATAAATTTTTGTTATTTTATTTTTTAAATAAAACCTATAAACCACTAAAGGCATACACAATTAAATCAGTAAACACCTAAACACTGTAATACCTAAATACATAAACCATTAAACTGCTATATAATACATATTAATTAATAAATCTAATTTTAATTTCAATTATTATAGTTTTAAATATTCATTTGAATTATTTATTAGTTTATCTTATAGAAATATTATTATAAAATAAATTATGAGTGCGACAAATATTGTATTCACATTTCAAAAAATTTTAAATATTATTATATTTTCAAAGGTTATAACCTATGAAAATGAGAAAAAATTACAAATTTTTTTTTGTTATTTTATTGATTAAATAAAACCTAAAAACCACTAAATGCCTAAAAACCTAAATCGCTAAACTCCTAAAAAACAGAACCTTTAAATGCTTAAACTATTAAACTAGTATACATTAGTAATAAATCATAAATATCATTTTAATTTTTATTCAGTATAACTATAATTTTTATTTTAATTAATTTTCAGTTTATTTTTATTTAAATATTAAATAAAAAATAAATTATTAGTAAGACATATCTAATTTAAATTAGAATGGTATACTCTAAATAATAAATAATAAATCTCATTTTTTTAATTATAATTTTAAATATTCATTTTAATTATTTATTTGTTTTTTTATATAAATATTAAATAGAAATTAATTTATGATAAACTTTTTAAAAGAAAAAAAAATATCAAAACAAAAAATTATTGTATAGTAATATATTTTGCTTTGCTTTTGAATCATTTTATGTTTTGTAAATATATTTTAATTGATATCTATCTTATTAATAATAGATTATTAAGTGATTTTTTCATCATTATTAGAATTTTTATCAATACAAATGTTTATATTGAATTTATATGATATATAAATATAATGATTATTATAACTAAATATTATATTCACTTTAAAAAAATTTCAAAATTATTATATTTTCAAAGGTTATAACCTTTGAAAATGTGAAAAAATAAAAAAAAATATTTTTTCTTTGTTATTCTATTGTTTAAATAAAACCTATACACCACTAAATGCCTAAGCATTTAAATCACTAAACTACAAAATCCCGATACTCCTATATAGATAATCTTTTAAATCGGTATACCCTAAATATTATTTAATAAATTTCATTTTTATATTTTTTCATTATAATTTAAAAAATTAATTTTGATTGTTTAGTTTATTATTTTTATATATGTATTAATTATAAAATAAATTATGAGTTAAAAATATAATTTATAAAAATTATTTTTCATCAAAAATTTATAAGCTTATAAAAAGAATAAAAATTTTAAAAAACAAATAATTATTATTTAGTATTATATTTTGCTTTGATTTTGAATCTTTTTAGGTTTTGATATTATATTTTAAGTAATATCAATCATATTCATAAAAGATTTTTAATTTATTTCTTGATAATTATTAGAATATCTATCAATAAAATTGTTTATATTAAAGTTATATGATATATAATTATTATGATTATTATAAATAAATATTGTATTCACTTTTGAAAAAAATTTAAAAATTATTATATTTTCAAAGTTTATAATCTTAAAAAATTAGAAAAAATAATAAAAATAAATCTTTTGTTATTTTATTTTTAAATAAAACCTATAGACCATTAAATGCATACTTACTTAAATTTGTAACCTCATAAACCCCGAAACCCCTAAATACATTATTTAAAAATTAAATTTCGAGTGAGTCAAATATTATTTAAATAATTTATTTTTAATCAAAAAAATATAAGCTTATAAAAAGAAGGAAAAATTTAAAAAGTAAATATTATTAAATATTAATATATTTTGATTTGATTTTGAAGCATTTTGTTTTATTTAAATATATATTAATTAATATTTATATTATTAATAATAGTTTATTAATTTAATTTATGTTCATTATTATAATATCAATCATTAAAATTGTTTATATTGAATTTATATGATATAATTAGTAAGATTGATTAATTATACATAGTAATCACATTTCAAAAAATTTTAAAAATTATTTTATTTTTAAATGTTATAACCTTTGAAAATCAGAAAAAATCTAAAAAATAATTTTTTTAATTTTATTATATAAATAAAACCAATAAACCACTAAATGCCTAAAAACATAAATTGATAAACTCCTAAATGACAAAACTCCTAAATAATCAAACCATTAAACTGGTTTACCACATATAATAAATAATAAATCTCATTTTAATATGTATTCATTATAATTTTAAATATTCATTTTAATTATTTATTAGTTTATTTGTTATAGAAATATTAATTATGAAATAAATAAAGAGAGCGACAACTAAAATTTTAATAATTAAATTTAATCAAAAAAAAAATATAAGCTTATAAAAAGAAGTAAAAATTTAAAAACAAAAAATTATTATTTCGTAATATATTTTACTTTGATTTTGAATCATTATATATAGGATTTGCAAATATATTTTAATTGCAATGAATCTTATTAAGAATAGTTTATAAATTTATTATTTGATCAATTTTATAATATCTAACAATAAAATTACTTATATTGAATTTAAATGTCTTATAAATATTAAAGATTATTATAATTAAATATAAATTTACATTTGAAAAAAATTTAAAAATTATTATATTTTCAAATGTTATAACCTTCAAAAATGATAAAAAATCACAAAAATAATTTTTTTATTTTTTTATTATTTAAATAAAACTTATAAACTACTAAATGCCTAAACATTTAAATATCTAGACTTCTAAGCCCCAAAACCCCCTAAATACTTAAACCATTAAACCTATATAACCTAAATAGTAAATAATAAATCTCATTTTTATTTGTATTCAATATTATTTTAAATATTCATTTTAATTATTTTTTAGTTTATTTTTATAGAAATATTAATTACAAAATAAATAATGAGTGAGACATATATAATTTAAATAAATTATTTTTTATCAAAAAAATATAAGCTTATAAAAATAAACAAAATTTCAAAAATTTAAAATTTTATTTATTAATATAATTTACTTTTATTTTGACTTATTTTGAGTTCTGCAAATATATTTTAATTAATATCTGTCTTATTAATAATAGTATATTAATTTATTTGTTGATCATCAAAATAATCTATATTAATAAAATTTTTTATATTGAATTTACATCAAATATAATAATTAAGATTATTATAACTAAGTATTGTTTTCATATTTTAGAACTATTAAAAAATAATTATATTTTCACAGGTTATAACCTTTGAAAATCACGAAAATTCTTAAAAATAAATTTTTTGTTATTTCATTGATTAAGTAAAACCTATATATCAATAAATAAAACCTAAATGTGTAAACATATAAATCAATAAACTCATTAACCCTAAAACAACAATAAACTTAAACCATTAAATAGGTATACCCTAAATAATAAATCATAAATCTCTTTTTTATTAGTATTCATTATAATTTTACATATACATTTTAATATTTTATTTGTTTATTTTTATAGAAATATAAATTAAAAAATAAATTAATAGTTAGACATATATAATTTAAATAATTTATTTTTCATCAAAAAATATATAAGCTTATAAATGGATACAAAAATTTTAAATTAATATTTAGTAAAATATTTCACTTTGATTTTGAATCATTTTAGGTTTTTTAAATATATTTTAAACAATATTTATCTTATTAATAATTGTTTATTAATCTTTTGTATGATCATTATTATAATATATATCAATATAATTGTTTATATTGAATTTACATGATAAATAATTATTAAGATTATCATAACTAAATATAGTATTCACAATTTAAAAAAAATTTTAAAACTGTTATAGTTTCAAAGGTTATATTAAATTTTTTGTTATTTTATTTTTTAAATAAAACCTATAAACCACTAAATACTAGGGGTGCTCATGGGACGGAAAGGGATGGGGATTACAAATCTCCAATCCCTTCCCATAGTTCGGATATTTTTTTTGAAGATCGAGACCCGTTCCATAGGTTGAAAATATCTGGACGGGATGGGACGGAGATCGGGGATTTTGGGTAGGATAAAATGGTTCCAAGACAGAATGGAGTACAGACGTTTTTTTTAATTTATTTTCTTCAAACCGGCCAATTTAGTTCATGTCGAAACCTTTTCTTGTACCTTTTATCATTCCTTAGTTATGTATCTTTCAAATTCAAATAGGGCCAATTTTATTTTGTCAAATAGGCTGAATACCACAAACGAGTTCCATTACCTTGCCAAAAGCTTTGATTTGCAGAAAAGGATAGAAATGTTAAATAGAATGGGACCGAGTTGTGTGCTTAATTTGGTTCTTTGTTTTTTCACAAGTTGGCTTTGTTTATCCGAGTGAAAGTTAACTAGAATAGCAATACTACATTTTTTAAACATTTACTTAAAATATTAAGGAATAACTAAAGATGACCACAAACATTGGTGGCATCAATTACTACTTAAGTAATTACAAAAATTTGACAGCTTAATATAACAAAAAAAAATACAACTAATAACAACCATTATAATAATCATTTAAAAGGTTCGTCCCGGAATAGCAATTAAAATCAAAAACCAATTAATTATCTCTTCTACAATTCCTCCCTTTTCTTCCTCCACTGTAGAAGGAAAACCAAAGATGAAAACGTGTTAATCTTGTAGACATAAATTTCTAAGATGAAAGAGTAATAAAAAACAAAATATTACCTTAAACAATTTAATACCCCCATTCCAAATTTAGTTGGCCAACTATAGTTGGAAGAATATTTGGATCTTGTGACCCCTCTAAAAATTGTAATTGAACCATATTTATATTAAATTGAATGAATAAAATAAGTAAAAGTGAAATTAAAATTTACAAGATTTGTATACTAACCTGATTCATTACCATCAAGGTCTTGAACTAATTCTTCAATTTCAATAGGTTTGTTTGACATTCTCAACCAATCTTGTAGACATATGAGAACTTCAGCTGTAATTGGTGTTAAAGAACTCCTAAATTTATCTAAAGTTCTCTGCCCAGTGCTAAATATAGATTCATAGGCCACAGTAGATGCTTGGATAGCAAATACATCCCTTATTACATTTTCCAAAGAAGGATACCTAACCTCATTTACCTTCCACCAGTTTAGAAGATCAAAATCAATTCTATTTTTTCAAGTTTGTCCTCCAAGTACCTATCCAAATCATCCAAAGCTGCAACTTCTTGTTCTTTCTCCAATTCAACAAAAAAAAATTATCAACATAAGTATCACTACCATCAAAGAAATCATAATTTTTCTTCAACACAGTAGAAGAGAAATCATCTTCTTTTGATTCATCTTCATTTAAATCTTTATAATCATCCATCGTCTCATTTAAAGCATTTATAACCTTTTTCACCAAATTTTAGCAAATTCCTCTCCATAATGCTAAGTGTACTTAACCTTGAGATATTTGAGCTTATATCTAGGATCCAACACTACTACCACAAAAAGCATAATATTTGTTGACTGAAGAGAACCCCAATATTTGTTGAATTTATGCCTCATTTTCATACCCATTTCAGACACCATTATATCTCTACTATTTTCACAAAACTCAATTTTATTGAAAATTCGAATAATCTGAGGAAAACAAACACTAGAGGTAGAATATTATGAGCCAGAAAATTTACAAGTTCCCTCATAAAATATTTTCAAGAAATGAGCCAAAATTTTGGTGTTTGTTCAGTCTCTCTCAGTTGGAATGTTTGAACCAAACTACTTCAAAAACCTTTTGGCTTTGTCCTCCAACTTAACAAATTCTTTTTGATATTTTATATCAGTTTGTAGCATCAAATAAGTTGAATTCCATTTTGTAGGACAATCTAATTGCAATGAAGATCCATATGTCAAGTTTCTTTCTTCAACACATAACTTAAACATATCTAATCTTTTAGGACTGCTCCTCACATATATCACCACACCTCTAATTTTTTGAATAACACTATCAACTATTGCAATGCCATCTTTGACAATTAAGTTTAGGATATGAGCACGGCATCTCATATGAAAATGCTCGCCTCTCAAAGGTACAACACTTTTCTTCACAAGCCTTTTTTTCAATCGTTCAACTGCAACATTATTATTTGATGCATTTTCAATGGTAATGAACATCAACTTTCTCAAACCCCAATATTTCATGTAAAACTCAATAGCATTTCTAATATTAACTCTAGAATGACTTTTAATTACACAAAAGTTCAAAAGCCTTTTATGCATATTCCATTGAGAATCAATGTATGAACAGTCAAACATATATAAGAGAAATTCTGAATGCTAGTCCAAGTGTCGGCAGTTAATGAAACTCTACAACAATGATATGATATGCTATCAAATAATTTCTTTTTTTCCTTCACAAACAAAGAAAAACAATCCCTCAATATACAGTACCTATTTGGAATTTTAAATTGAGGCACACTAACTTCAAAAAACACCTTAAACTCATCCCTCTCAACAAAACAAAAAGGCAATTTATCTTTTATGATCATTTTCACCAAAGCCTCCCTAACTAGTTGTTGATCAAATTGTCAACAAGTTAATTTGTTATCCTGTGAACTAGTACCTTTAGTGAAAATCAACAAAGATTGTGACTTGTCTTTACCTTTGTGAGCTTCTATTAATTCTTTTTTGAGTGGAAATTTCCTACAAGTCTTTCTCATGTCTTTCCATAAACCCGAAGTACCTTGATCACTTTTTGCCAAGTATTCTTTCCTACATCATATACAAGCTGCCTTACCAGTTTCATTTCCCTCTGAATCAACTAATATCTCATTAGTTTCCCAACTAGCAGACTTATACTTTTTATGAGGTTGAGGTTCAGATGTACCTTGACTTTCTTTTACAATTGGAATTGAAGAACCTACAGTAACAATAGGAGGGTTCGTGAAAGGATGATGATTGGATTTACCAATACTTTGATCATTTGAGATGTGTCATCTTCAATTTATTGTATTTTTTGTTTACCGCTGGATTGTGCCATTTGCATTGCCATTAATTAATATGATATGTTAAGCATAAATACATATAAATATTTCAAACAAGCAAGCTCTACAAATTTAACTATAACACATTCAGCCCACTCATTCGGCCCAACCACAACACCACAACCAATACTCAAAAAAACTGACTGAGACATATAATAATAATAATTAATCACTCAATTCTCATCAAAAAACAAACCAAATAGCTGGTGGCATCTGAGACACGGTTGAGGCAACCTGAAGTGCGATGGAGAACTGCGGGACCTAACTGAACATGGCTGCAATGGCATGAGGTAGCATGGAACTCGTCGCAACAGCAATAGGTGCGTCGGAATTGGACGGGCAGTAGTAGAATTGGTGGCATCTTCATGTTATATATATATATATATATCTTGTTCTAGTATCAGTTTTTAGGATGGGATGGTTCTCGGGATGGATATTGATAAAGATCCGGAACCATCCCCAAAGATAAAATACATGACAGAATAGGACGGGAAAAGTCAAAGTCAACAGATTTTCTCAGTCCTGATTCTTTCGGGACAAAACTTCGGGTCGGATTACGAATCTCCGAGTCCCGCGAGCAGCCCGACTAAATGCTTATAAAGTTAAATCAGTAAACTCCTAAACCCCGTAAACCCTAAATACATAAACTATTAAGCTGCTAAATACTACTTAATAATTAATAAATCTAATTTTTATAGCTATTTATTATATTTTTAAATATTCGTTTTAATTATTTATTAGTGTATTTATTTAGAAATATTTATTACAAAATAAATTATGAGTGGGACAAATATAATTTAAAAGATATATTATTTATCTAATAAAAATATACGCTTGTAAAAGAAGTATAAATTTAAAAATTAAAAATTATTATCAAGTAATATAAGTTACATAAATTTTGAATCAACTTGGGTTTTGTAAATAATTATTATTAAGTAATATATTTTGCTTTGCTTTTGAATCATTATAGGTTTTGATATTATATTTTATGTAATATCAATCTTATTCATAATAGATTTTTAATTTATTATTTGATAATTATTAGAATATCTATCAATAAAATTGTTTATATTGTATTTATATGATATAAAATTATTATGATTATTATAAATAAATATTTATTCCCATTTGAAAAAAATTTAAAAATTATTATATTTTCAGACGTTATAATCTTTGAAAATATCAAAAAATAATAAAAATATTTTTTTTTATTTTTTTTCTTAAATAAATCTAATAAACAACTAAATGCATACACAGTTAAATCAGTAAACTCCTAGACCCCATAATGCCTAAATACATAAACCATTAAACAGCTATATACTACTTAATAATTAATAAATCTAATTTTTATATCTTTTTATTATAATTTTAAATATTCATTTTAATTATTTATTAGTTTATTTTTATTAAAATATTTATTAAAAAATAAAGTTTGAGTGCGACAAATATAATTTAATTAATTTATTTTTTTAAAAAAAATATACGGTTCTAAAGAATTAAAAATTTAAAAATTAAAAATTATTATCCAGTAATATATTTTACTTTAATTTTGAATCAATTTGGGTTTTGTAAATATTTTTTAATTAATATCTATCTTTTTATTAATAGTTTATTAATTTAATTTTTGATCATTATTATATTGTTTATAAATAAAATTGTTTATATTGAATTTATATGATATATAATTATTAATATTATTATAACTAAATATTGTATTCACATTTCAAAAAATTGTAAATATTATTATATTTTCAAAGGTTATAACCTATGAAAATGATAACTAATTATAGAAATTTTTTTTGTTATTTTATTTTTTTATATAAGATCTATCAACCACTAAAAGCCTAAAAACATAAATCATTAAAATTTTAACGACAAAAACTCTGAATACTGAAACTATTAAACTCGTATACATTAATAATAAATCTTAAATCTCATTTTAATTTTTATTCAGTATAATTTTAAATTTATATTTTAATTATTTATCAGTTTATTTTTATAGAAAAATTAATTACAAAATAAATTATTAGTGAGATGGATCTAATTTAAATTAAAGCTGTATCTATAAATAATAAATAATAAATCTCATTTTTTTGAATATAATTTTAAATATTTATTTTTTTATTTATATATAAATATTAATAAAAAAATAAATAATGAGTTAGACAAATATAATTTATATAAATTATTTATTATCAAAAAAATATAGATAAACTTATTAAAATAAATAAAAATTCAAAAATAAAAAATTATTTTATAGTAATATATTTTTCTTTCCTTCTGAATCATTTTAAGTTTTGTAATTATATTTTAATTAATATCTATCTTATTATTAAAGGATTATTAATTTATTTTTTGATTATTATAAGTAATTTTATCAATAAAATTATTTAAATTAAATTTATTTAATATATAAATATATTGATTAGTATAACTAAAAATTGTATTCACATTTGAAAAAAATTTAAAAATTATTATATTGTCAATGGTTATAACCTTTGAAAATATCAAAAAATAATAAAAATAAATTTTTTGTTATTTATTTTTTAAATAAAACCGATAAACCACTCAATACTAAGGTATTTACATAAATATATTTATTTTTTAAATTAAAGCTCATGGGACGGGACGGGATGAGGATTACAAATCTCAAGTCCATTCCCACAGTCTGGAGATTTTTTTTTTCAAGATCCAGACCCATCCCATAGGTTGAAAATATGGGGATGGGACGGATCGGAAATCAGGGATTTTGGGTAGGAGAAAATGGTTCTGGGATGCAACGGAGTTCGGACATTTTTTTCTATTTATTTTCTTCAAACCAGCCAAGTTAGTTCATGTCGAAACCTTTTGTTGTACCATTTATCATTGCTTAGTTATGTATCTTTCAAACTCAAATTGTGCCAATTTTGTATTTTCAAATAGGCTGAATACCACAAATGAATTCCATTACCTTGTCAAAAGCTTTGATGTGTAGAAAAGGATAGAAATGTTAAATAGAACGGGACCGAGTTGTGTGCTTAATTTGGTTCTTTGTTTTTTTACCAGTTAGCTTTGTTCAGCCGAGTGAAAGTTAACCCTAATAGCAATACTACATTTTTTAAATAATTACTTAAAATATTAAGGAATAGCTAAAGATGACCACAAACATTGGTAGCAGCAATTACTACTTAAGTAATTGCTAAAATTAGGCAGCTTAATATAACAAAAAAAATACAACTAATAACAACCATGATAATAATCATTTCAAAGGTCCGTTCCGGAGCTGCAACGAAAATCCAAACCCAATTAATTATCTTTTCTACAACTCCTCCCTTTTCTTTCACCATTGTAGAAGGACAACCAAAGATGAAAACGTGTTAATCATGTAGACATAAATTTCTGAGATGAAAGAGTAATAAAAAAACAAAATATTTCCTTATAAAATTTAATACACCCATTCCAAATTTAGTTGGCCAACTATAGTTCGAAGAATATTTGGATCTTGTGACCCCTCTGAAAATTGTAATTGAACCATATTTTTATTAAATTGAATCAATAAAATAAGTAAAAGTGAAATTAAAATTTACAAGATTTGTATACTAACCTGATTCATTATCATCAAGGTCTTGAACTAATTCTTCAATTTCAATAAGTTTGTTAGATCTTCTCAACCAATCTTGTAGACATATGAGAACTTCAACTGTAATATGTGTTAAAGAACTCCTAAATTTATCTAAATTCTTCCCCCAGTGCTAAATGTAGATTCGTAGGCCACAATAGATGCTTAGATAGACAATACATCCCTTGCTACATTTTCCAAAGAATGACACTTAACCTCATTTACCTTCCACCTGTTTAGAAGATCAAAATCAATTCTATTTTTTTTTAAATTTTTCCTCCAAGTACCTATCCAACTCTTCCAAAGCTGCAACTTCTTGTTCTTTCTCCAATTCATCAAAAAAATCATCAACATAAGTATCACTGCCATCAAAGAAATTATCATTTTTCTTCAACACATTAGAAGAGAAATCATCTTCTTTTGATTCATCTTCATTTAAATCTTTATAATCACCAATCATCTCATTTAAAGTATTTATAACATTTTTCACCAAATTTTTAACCAATTCCTCTCCATAATGCTAAGTGTACTTAACCTTGAGATATTTGAGCTTATATCTAGGATCTAACACTACTGCTACAAAAAGCATAATATTTGTTGACCGAAGAGAACCCCAATATTTGTTGAATTTATGCCTCATTTTCATACCCATTTCAGACACCATTTTATCTCTACTATTTTAACAAAGCTCAATTTTTTTCAAAATTCGAATAATCTCAAGAAAATAAACACTAGAGGTAGAATATTATGAGCCAGAAAAATTACAAATTACCTCATAAAAAGTTTTCAATAAACGAGCCAAACTTTTGGCGTTTGTTCAGTCTCTCTCAGTTGGAATGTTTGAACCAAATTCCTTCAAAAACCTTTTGTCTTTGTCCTCAAACTTATCAAATTATTTTTGATATTTTATATTAGTTTGTAGCATCAAATAAATTGAATTCCATCTTGTAGGACAATCTAATTGCAATGAATATCCATATGTTAAGTTTGCTTCTTCAACACATAACTTAAACATATCTAATGTTTTAGGACTGCTCCTCACATATTTCACCACACCTCTAATTTTTTGAATAGCACCCTCAACTACAATTAAGTTTAGGATATGAGCACCACATCTCTGACAATTAATTTTAGGATATGAGCACAACATCTCATATGAAAATGCTCGCCTCTTAAAGGTACAACACTTTTCTTCACAAGCCTTTTTTCCAATTGTTCAACTGCAACATCATTATTTGATGCATTGTCGACAGTAATGCACATCAACTTTCTCAAACCCTATTCATTCATGCAAAACTCAATAGCATTTCTAATATTTACTCTAGAATGTCTTTTAAATACACAAAAGTTCAAAGACCTTTTATGCATATTCCATTGAGAATCAATGAAATGAACAGTCAAACATATATAAGACAAATTTTGAATGCTAGTCCACGTGTCGGTAGTCAATGAAACTCTACAACAATGAGATGATATGCAATCAAATAATTTCATCTTTTCTTTCACAAACAAAGAAAAACAATCCCTGAATATTGAGTGCCTTGATAGAATTTTAAATTGAGGCACACTAACTTCACAAAACTTTTTGAACTCATCCCTCTCAACAAAACAAAAAGGTAATTCATCTTTTATGATCATTTTCACCAAAGCCTCCCTAACTAGTTGTTGATCAAATTGCCAGCAAGTTAATTTGTTATCCTATAAACTAGTACCTTTAGTGAAACTCAACAAAGATTGTGACTTGTCTTTACCTTTGTGAGCTTCTATTAATTCTTTTTTGTGTGAAAATTTCTTACAAGTCTCTCTCAAGTATTTCCATAAACCCGAAGTACCTTGATCACAGTTTGCCAAATATTTTTTCCTACACCATATACATGTAGCCCTACCAGTTTCATTTTTCTCTGAATCATCTAATACCTCATAATTTTCCCAAACAGTGGACTTATACTTTTTATGAGCTTGAGGTTCAGATGTACCTTGACTTTTTTTTTACAATTGGAAATGAAGAACCTATCGTAAGAATAGGAGGGTTCGTGAAAGTATGATGATTGGATTTACCAGTACTTAGATCATTTGAGATGTGATCATCTTCAATTTATTCTATTTTTCGTTTACTGCTGGATTGTGCAATCAGCATTGCCATTAATTATTATGATATGTTAAGCATAAATACATATAAATATTTCAAACAAGCAAGCTCTACAAAACTGACTGCAACACATTCAGCCCACTCATTCGGCCCAACAACAACACCACAATCATACACAACAAAACTGACTGAGACACATAATAATAATAATAATTAATCACTCAATTCTCATCAAAAAAACAAACCAAAAGGTTGGTGGCATTTGGACATGGTGGAGGCAACCAGAAGTGCGACGGACAAGGGCTGGACCTAACTTAACACGACTGGAATGGCATGAGGTGGCCTGGAACTCATCGGAACAGTAATAGGTGCCTCGGAATTGGATGGGCACTAGGGGAATTGGTGGCATCTTCATGTTATATATAAATATAAAAATATATATATATATATATATATATATATATATATATATATATATATTCCTGGTTCTAGTATCGGTTTTTTAGGATGGGACGGTTCTTAGGACGGATATTGCTTAATATCCAAAACCATACCAAAAGAAAAAATACCTGACAGAACGGGATGGGAAAAGTCTTAGTCAACGGATATTTCTTAGTCCCGATTCTTTCGGGACAAGACTTCGGGTCGGATCGCAAATCTCCGAGTCCCATGAGCAGCCCTACTAATTGCATATAAAGTTAAATCAGTAAACTCTTAAACCTCATAATGCCTAAATGCATAAACCATTAAACCGCTAAATACTACTTATTAATTAAAAAATTTATTTTTTATTGTTATTTATTATATTTTTAAATATTCATTTTAATTATTTATTAGTGTATTTATTTAGAAATATTTATTACAAAATAAATTATGAGTGGGACGAATATTTTTTAAATAATATATTATTTATATAATAAAAATATACGCTTATAAAAGAAGTATAAATTTAAAAATTAAAAAATTATTATCAAGTAATATAAGTTACTTGAATTTTGAATCAATTTGGATTTTGTAAATATTTTTTAATTAATATCTATATTAATATTAATAGTTTATAAATTTAATTTTTGATCATTATTATAATATCTATGAATAAAATTATTCATATTAAATTTATATGAAATATAATTATTAATATTATTATAACAAAATATTGTATTAAAATTTCAAAAAATTTTAAATTATTATATTTTCAAATGTTGTAAACTATGAAAATGATAAAAAATTATATAAAATTTTTTTGTTATGTTATTTTTTTTAATAAAACCTATAAACCACTAAAAGCCTAAAAACATAAATCGCTAAACTCCTAATGACAAAACCTCTAAATACTTAAATCATTAAAATGGTATACATTAATAATAAATCATTAATCTCATTTTAATTTTTATTCAGTATAATTTTAAATTTTTATTTTAATTATTTATCAATTTATTTTATAGAAATATTAATTACAAAATAAATTATTAGTGAGACAGATCTAATTTAAATTAAACCGGTATCCCTAAATAATATATAATATGTCTCATTTTTTTTAATTATAATTTTAAATATTCTTTTTAATTATTTATTTGTTTATTTATATTTAAATATTAATAACAAAATAAATTGTGTTAGACAAATATAATTTATATAAATTATTTTTCATCAATAAATTATTGATAAACTTTTTAAAAGAAAAAAAATTTCAAGACAAAAAATTATTATATAGTAATATAATTTGTTTTTCTTTTGAATCATTTTAGGTTTTGTAATTATATTTTAATTGATATCTATCTTATTAATAATAGATTATTTATTTATTTTTTGATCATTATTAGAATATTTATCAATAAATTTGTTCATATTGAATTTATATGATATATAAATATAATGTTTTTTATAACTAAATATTGTATTCACATTTAAAAAAAATTTAAATATTATTATATTGTCAAAGGTTATAACCTATGAAAATCAGAAAAAATTATAAATTTTTTTTTTAATTTATTGTTTAAATAAAACCTATAAACCTTTAAATGCCTAAAAACATAAATTGCTAAACTCCAAAATGACAAAACCTTTAGATACTTAACTTATTAAACTTGTGTACATTAATAAAAAATCAGAAATCTCAATTTAATTTCTTAAGTATAATTTTAAATTTTTATTTTAATTATTTACCAGTTTATTTTTATAGAAATATTAATTACAAAATAAATTATTAGTGAGACATATCTAATTTAAATAATCTATTTTTCATCAAAAAAAATATATATCCTTATAAAAAGAGGCAAAATTTTAAAAACAAAAATTTATTATTTAGTAATATATTTTATTTTTATTTTGAATCATTTTAGATTTTGCAATTATATTTTAAATTATATCATTCTTATTAATAATAGTTTTTAAATTTTTTATTGATCATTATTATAATATCTATTAATAAAATTATTTGTATTGAGTTTACACTATATATAATTATTAAGATTATTATTACTGAATATTATATTCACAAAAAAAATTAAAAATTAATATAATTTCAAAGGTTATAACCTTCTAAAATTTAAAAAAAAGTATTTAAATTAAATTTTTTATTTTTTTATTTTTTAAATAAAAACTATAAATCACTAAAGGCCTAAACACTTAAATCAATAAACCCCAAAAAACCTAAATACTTAAATCATTAAACTAGAATATCCTATATAATAAATAATAAATCTCTATTTTATTTGTATTCATTATAATTTTAAATATTCATTTTAATTATTTATTATTTTATTTTTATAGAATTATAAATTAAAAATTAAATATGAGGAAGACAAATATAATTTAAATAATTTACTTTTAATAACAAAAAATATAAACTTATAAAAAGAAGCAAAACATCAAAGAAAGTATTATTTTGTAATATATTTTACTTTAATTTTGAATAAATTTATGTTTTGCTAATATAATTAAAATAATATCTATCATATTAATAATAGTTTATTAATTTATTTTTTGATCATAAATATAATATATTTCAATATAATTGTTTATATTGAATTAACATGATATATTATTATTATCATATCTAAATATAGTATTCACATATAAAAAAACATTTAAAAATTGTTATATTTTCAAAGTTTATAACCTTCAAAAATGATAAAAAATAACAAAAATAAATTTTTTGTTATATCATTGTTTAAATAAAACTTATAAACCATTAAATGCCTAAATACATAAATCTATAAACTTCTAAACCCAAAAGCCCCTAAATTCTTAAACCTTTAAACTCGTAAACCTTAAATATAATTTAAATAATTTATAGAAATATTAATTACAAAATAAATTATAAGTGATACAAATATAATTTAAATAATTTATTTTTCATCAAAAAAATATATAAGCTTATAAAATGATCCAAAAACTAATAAAATATTATTATTTAGTAATGAATTTTACTTTGATTTTGAATCATTTAGGTTTTTTAATTATATTTTAATTTATCTCTATCATATTAATAATAGTTTATTAATTTGTTTTTTGATAATTGATATAATATCTATTAATATAATTGTTTATATTATATATAGTTATAATATTTATTATTACTAAATATTGTATTCACATTTTTAAAAAATTTTAAAATTATTATATTTTCAAATGTTATAACCTTTTAAAATTTCAAAAAATATCAAAAATAAATTTTTTGTTATTTCATTGTTTAAATAAAACCAATAAACCATTAAATGCCTAAATACTTAAATCAATAACTTTTAAATCTCGAAAACCCTAAATAGATAAATTTTTTAAACATGTATATTCTAAATAATAAATAATAAATCTCATTTTTATTTTTTTCATTATAATTTTAAATATTCATTTTAATTATTTATTTGTTTATTTTTATATAAATATTAATTACAAAATAAATTATAAGTTATACCAATATAATTTATATAAATTATTTTTCAACAAAAAAATATAGATAAACTTAACAAATAAAGAAAATAATTAAAAACAAAAAAATATTATATAGTAATATATTTTGCTTTGTTTCTGAATCATTTTAGGTTTTGTAAATATATTTTAATTGATATCTAACTTATTAATAATAGATTATTAATTTATTTTTTGATCATTATTAGAATATTTTTCAATAAGAATGTTTATATTGAATTTATATGATATATAAATATAATGATTATTATGACTAAATATTATATTCACTTTTTAAAAACATTTTAAAATTATTATATTTCCAAAGGTTATAAGCTTTGAAAATGTGAAAAAATTTTAAAAATTATTTTTTCTTATAATTTCATTGTTTAAATAAAACCTATACACCACTAAATGCCTAAACACTTAAATTACTAAACAACAAAATCTTGATACCCCTATATAGATAATCCTTTAAACTGGTATACACTAAAAAATAATTAATAAATCTCATTTTTATGTGTTTTCATTATAATTTCAAAAAATAATTTTGTTGTTTAGTTTTTTATTTATATATATATATATATTAATTATAAAATAAATTATGAGTTAAAAATTTAATTTATTAAAAATATTTTTAATCAAAAAATAGATAAGCTTATAAATTTCATAAAAATTTAAAAACAATAATTATTATTTAGTGATATATTTTGTTTTGCTTTTTAATCATTTTAGGTTTTGATATTATATTTTATGTAATATCAATCTTATTCATAATAGATTTTTAATTTATTTTTTGATAATTATTAGAATATATAACAATAAAATTGTTTATATTGAATTTATATGATATACTATTATTATGATTATTATAAATATATAATGTATTCACTTTTGAAAAGAAATTTAAAAATTATTATATTTTCAAAGGTTATAACCTTAAAAAATGTGAAAAAATAAAAAAAATATTTTTTTTGTTATTTTATTGTTTAAATAAAACCTATACACCACTAAATGCCTAAGTATTTAAATCACTGAACTACAAAATCCCAATACCTCTATATAGATAATTCTTTAAATCAGTAATCCCTAAATAATACTTATAAATTTCATTTCTATTTGTTTTCATTATAATTTAAAAAATTCATTTTGATTGTTTAGTTTTTTATTTTTATATTTGTATTAATTAAAATAAATTATGAGTAAAAATTATAATTTATAAAAATTATTTATAATCAAAAAATTGATAAGCTTATAAAAAGAATAAAAATTTTAAAACAAATAATTATTATTAAGTAATATATTTTTCTTTGATTTTGAATCATTTTAGGTTTTGATATTATATTTTAAGTAATATCAATCTTATTCATAATATATTTTTAATTTATTTTTTTTATATTTTTAGAATATCTATCAATAAAATTGTTTATATTGAATTTATAAGATATATAATTATTATGATTATTATAAATATATATTGTATTCACTTTTGAAAAAAAATTTAAAAATTATTATAGTTTCAAAGATTATAATCTTAAAAAATTAGAAAAAAATAATAAAAATAAATTTTTAGTTATTTTATTTTTTAAATAAAACCTATAGATCATTAAATGCTTACTTACTTAAATCAGTAAGCTCATAGACCCTGAAACCCCTAAATACATAAACCTTTTAACAGTTATATACTACTTAATAAATAAAGAATCTCATTTTTATTTCTATTTATTATAATTTTAAATATTCATTTTAATTATTTATCGTTTAATTATTTAGAAAAATTAATTACAAAAAAAATTTTGAGTGAGGTAAATATTATTTAAATAATGTATTTTTAATCAATAAAAGATAAAAGCTTATAAAAAGAAGAAAATTTTTGAAAATTAAATATTATTATTTAGTAGTATATTTTGATTTGATTTTGAATCATTTTGTGTTGTGTAAATATATTTTAATTAATATTTATATTATTAATAATAGTTTATTAATTTAATTTTTGATCATTATTATAATATATATCATTAAAATTGTTTATATTGAATTTATATGATATATAATTAGTAAGATTAATATAATTATACATAATATTCACATTTCAAAAAATTTTAAAAATTATTTTATTTTAAAGGTTATAACCTTTGAAAATAGGAAAAAATCTAAAAAAAAATTTTTATTTTTATTATATAAAAAAAAACCTATAAACCAATAAATACCTAAAAACATAAATTTATAAACACCGAAACGACAAAACTGCTAAATTAACAATCCATTAAACCAGTATACCATATATAATAAATCATAAATCTCATTTTAATTTGTATTCATTATAATTTCAAATATTGATTTTAATTATTTATTAGGTTATTTTTAATAGAAATATTAATTGCAAAATAAATAAAGAGTGAGACAAATATAATTTTAATATTATATTTTTAATCAAAAAATAAATATAAGCTTATAAAAAGAAGTATAAATTTAAAAACAAAAAATATCATTTAGTAATATATTTTACTTTGATTTCGAATCATTATTAGATTTGCATTTATATTTTAATTGCTATCAATCTTATTTATAATAGTTTATTAATTTATTATTTGATCATTTTTATAATATCGAACAATAAAATTACTTATATTCAAATAAAATGACTTATAATTATTAAGTTATTATAACAAAAAATTATATTTACATTTGAAAAAAATTTAAAAAGTATTATATTTTCAAAGGTACCTTCAAAAATGATAAAAAATCACACAAATAATTTTTTTATTATTTTATTATTTAAATAAAACATATAAACCAAAAATACCTAATCATTTAAATATCTGGACTCCTTAACCCCAAAACCCGCTTAATACTTAAACCATAAACCTATATAACCTAAATAATAAATAATAAATTTCATTTTTATTTGTATTCATTATAATTTTGAATATTCATTTTAATCATTTTTTAGTTTATTTTTATAGAAATATTAATTACCAAATATATAAATGAGTGAGACATATAATTTAAATATATTATTTTTTATGAAAACAAAAATAAGCTTATAAAAATAAACAAAATTTCAAAAATTTAAAATTTTATTTAGTAATATAATTTACTTTGATTTTGAATTATTTTGGGTTCTGCAAATATATTTTAATTAATATATATCCTATTAATAATAGTTTATTAATTTATTTTTCGATCATTATAATAATATATATTAATAAAATTTTATATATTGAATTTTCATCAAATATAATTATTAAGATTATTATAACTAAGTATTGTATTCATATTTTAGAAAGATTAAAAAATTATTATATTTTCAAAGGTTATAACCTTTGAAAATCACGAAAATTCATAAAAATAATTTCTTTGTTATTTCATTGATTAAATAAAACCTATAAACACCTAAATGTGCAAACATATAAATCAATAAACATTTGAACCCCAAAACCACAAAAAAAAACTTAAACCATTAAATAGGTATACCGTAAATAATAAATCATATCTCTTTTTTATTAGTATTTATTATACTTTTAAATATTCATTTTAATTATTTATCAATTTATTTTTATAGAAATATTAATTACTAAACAAATTATTAGTGAGACAGAAATAATTTAAATAATTTATTTTTCATCAAAAAAATATATGTGCTTATAAAATGAGACAAAGTTTTTAAATTAAAAATTATTATTTAGTAATATATCTCAATTTGATTTTGAATGATTTTAGATTCAACCATTATATTTTAATTTATATCATTCTTATTAAAATTAGTTTAATAATTTATTTATTGATCATTATTATAATATCTATTAATAAAATTGTTTATATTTAGTTTACATTATATATAATTATTAAGATTATCATAACTAAATATTATATTCACATTTAAAAAAATTTAAAATTATTATTTTTTAAAAGGTTACAACCTTCAAAAATTATAAAAATTCAAAAAATTAAATTTTTTGTTTTTTAATTCTTTAGATAATAAGTATAAATCACTAAAGGTCTAAACACTTAAATCACGAAACTCCTAACCCAAAAACACCTAAATACTTAAACCATTAAACTGGTATATCCTTAATAATAAATAATAAATCTCAATTTTATTTCTATTCATTATAATTTTAAATAATTATTTTATTTATTTATTAGTTTATTATTATATTATTATAAATTACAAAATAAATTATGAGTAAGACAAATTAATTTAAATAATTTATTTATAATAACAAATATATAAAGTTATAAAAAAAGCAACCCATTAAAAAAATTATTATTTAGTAATATATTTTACTTTGATTTTGTATAAATTTAGATTTTCCAAATATACTTTAAATAATATCTATCTTATTAATAATAGTTTATTAAATTTTTTTTGATCATTATTATAATATCTAGAAATGTAATTCTTTATATTGAATTTAAATGACTTATAATTATAAAGATTATTTTAACTAAATATTATATTTACATTTGAAAAAAATTTAAAAATTATTATATTTTTAAAGGTTATCATCTTTGAAAATGAGATAAAATCACAAAAATAAATTTTTTATTATTTTATTGTTTATATAAAACATATAAACTACTAAATGCCTAAATACTTAAATCATTAAACTCCTAAACCCCAAAACCACAAAACCCTTAAACACTTAAACATTTAAACCAACTCTAAAGGTTTGTGTATTTATAAATAATATATAAATATCGATCAATAAATAATAGTTTATTAATTTATTTTATGATCATTATTTTATTTATATTTATATTTAGTTTATTAATATCTATCAATAAAATTGTTTATTTTTAATTTACATGATATATAATTATTAAGTTTATTATAACTAAATATTGTATTCACATTTGAAAAAAATTAAAAATTATTATATTTATAAAGGTTATAACCTTCAAAATTGATAAAAAATTTGAAAAATAATTTTTTTGTTATTTCATTATTTAAATAAAACATATAAACTACTAAATGACTAAACACTTAAATCACTAAACTCCTAAACACTTAAATACTTAAACCATTAAACCAGTATACCCTAAATAATTAATCATAAATCTCATTTTTATATGTATTCATTATAATTTTAATATTCATATTTTAGAACTATTAAAAAATTATTATATTTTTAAAGGTCATAACCTTTGAAAATCACGAAAATTCATAAAAATAAATTTTTTGTTATTTCATTGATTAAATAGAACATATAAACATGAAAATGTGTAAACATATAAATCAATAAACTCTTTAATCCCTAACCACAAAAAACAAAAACATTAATAGTTATACCCTAAATAATAAATCATAAATCTCATTTTTATTAGTATTCATTATAATTTTAAATATACATTTTAATAATTTATAAGTTTAATTTTATAGAAATATAAATTAAAAAATAAATTATTAGTGAGACAAATATAATTTAAATAATTCATTTTTAATCAAAAAATATATTGGCTTATAAATGGATAAAAAAATTTAAAAATTTAAAATTAATATTTAGTTAAATATTTCACTTTGATTTTGAGTCATTTTAGGTTTTGCAAATATATTTTAAACAATATTTATCTTATTAAGAATTGGTTATTACTTTTTTATAATCATTATTATAATAAATATCAATAAAATAGTTTATATTGAATTTATATGATATATAATTATTATGATTATTATAACTTCATATTGTATTCACTTTTCAAAAAAAATTTAAAAATTATTATATTTTCAAAGGTTATAACCTTCAAAAATGAGAAACAATAACAAAAATAAATTTTTTGTTATTTTATTTTTTATATTAAACCTATAAACCACTAAATGACTAAATAATAAATGACTAAACTCTTAAACCCCGAAGCCCATAAATACTTAAAACATTAAATTAGTATAGTCTAAATCATAAATCATAAATCTCAGTTTTATTTGTATTCATTATAATTTTAAATATTCATTTTAATTATTTATCAGTTTTTTTTATAGAAATATTAATTACAAAATAAATTATTAGTGCGACATATATAATTTAAATAATTTATTTTTCATCAAAAAAAATGCTCATAAAAAGTGGCAAAATTTTAAAAATAAAAAATTATTATTTAATAATATATCTTATTTTGATTTTGAATCATTTTAGATTTTACAATTATATTTTAATTTATATCATTCTTATAAATACGAGTTTATTAATTTATTTATTGATCATTATTATAATATTTATCAATAAAATTATTTATATTGAGTTTACATTATATATAATTACTAAGATTATTATAACTAAATATTATATTAACATTTAAAAAAAATTAAATATTATTATATTTTCAAAGGTTACAACTTTCAAAAATTATAAAAAATCAAAAAATTAAATTTTTTGTTTTTTCTTTCTTTAAAAAAAACTATAAATCACTAATGGTCTAAACACTTAAATCACTAAACTCCTAAACCACAAAACACCTAAATACTTAAACCATTATGCCGGTATATCCTGAATAATAAATAATAAATAATAATAATAATAATAAATAATAAATCTCAATTTTATTTGTATTCATAATAATTTTAAATATTCATTTTAATTATTTAGTAGTTTATTATTATAGAATTATAAATTACAAGATAAATTATGATAAGACAAATATAATTTAAATAATTTATTTTTAATAACAAAAATATAAAGTGATAAAAAAAGCAAAACATTAAAAAAATTATAATTTAGTAAAATATTTTACTTTGATTTGAATCAATTTATATTTTGCAAATACTTTTTAAATAATAACTATTTTATTAGTAATAATTTATTAATTTATTTTTTGATCATAATTATAATATCTAGCAAAATAATTATTTATATTGAATTTAAATGAATTATAATTATGAAGATTATTATAAATAAATATTATATTTACATTTGAAAAAAAATTTATAATTATTATATTTTCAAAGGATATAATCTTCAAAAATTAGAAAAAATAATATAAATAAATTTTGTGCGATATCATTGTTTAAATAAAACTTATAAACTACTAAATACATTAACACTTAAACATCTAAACTCCTAAACACAAAAGCCCCTAAATACTTAAACCATTAAATTCATAAACCTTAAATATAATTTAAATAATTTATTGAAATATTAATTACAAAATAAATTATTAGTGAGACAAATATAATTTAAATTAAACTGGTATACCCTAAATAATAAAGAATAAATCTCATTTTTTTCATTATAATTTTAAATATTCATTTTAATTATTTATTTGTTTATTTTTATATAAATATTAATTACAAAATAATTTATGAGTTACACAAATATAATTTATATAAATTATTTTTCATCAAAAAAATATAGATAAATTTATTAAAAGAAAAAAAAATTAAAAACAAAAAATTATTATATAGTAATATAATTTGCATTGCTTTTGAATCATTATAGATTTTGTAATTATATTTTAATTGATATCTATCTTATTAATAATAGATTATTAATTTATTTTTTGATTATTATTAGAATATTTATCAATAATATTGTTTATATTGAATTTATATGATATATAAATATAATGATTAGTATAACTAAATATTGAATTCACATTAGAAAAAATTTAAAAATTATTATATTTTCAAATGTTATAACCTTTGAAAATATCAAAAAATAATAAAAATAAATATTTTGTTATTTTAATTTTTAAATAAAACCTATAAATCACTAAATCCATACACAGTTAAATCAGTAAACTCCTTAAGCCCATAATGCATAAATTCATAAACCTTTAAACTGCTATATACTACTTTATATTTAAGAAATCTAATTTTTATTTAATTTATTATGATTATATATATTCAATTTAATTATTTGTTAGTTTATTTTATATAATAATTTATTATAAAATAAGTTATAAGTGCGACAAATATAATTAAAATACTTTATTTTTAATCAAAAAATATATATACGCTTATAAAAGAAGTAAAAATATAAAAATTAAAAATTATTATCCATTAATATATTTTACTTAAATTTTGAATCAATTTGGGTTTTGTAAATATTTTTTAATTAATATCTATCTTATTATTAATAGTTTATTAATTTAATTTTTGATCATTATTAAAATATCTATCAAAAAAATAATTTATATTGAATTTATATAATATATAATTTTTAATATTATTATAACTAAATATTATGTTCACATTTCAAAAAATTTTAAATATTATTATATTTTCAAAGGTTATAACCTATGAAAATGAGAAAAAATTACAAATTTTTTTTTGTTATCTTATTGATTAAATAAAACCAATAAACCACTAAATTCATAAAAACCTAAATCGCTAAACTTCTAAAAGTCAAAACCTCTAAATACCTAAACCATTAAACTAGTATACATTAATAATAAATCATAAATATCATTTTAATTTTTATTTAGTATAATTTTAAATTTTTATTTTAATTAATTTTCACTTTATTTTTATAGAAATATTAATTAGAAAATAAATTATTAGTGAGACATATCTAATTTAAATTAGACCGGCATACCCTAAATAATAAATAATAAATCTCATTATTTTTAATTATAATTTTAAATATTCATTTTAATTATTTATTTGTTTATTTTTATATAAATATTAATTACAAAATAATTTATGAGTTACACAAATATAATTTATGTAAATTATTTTTCATCAAAAAATTATAGATAAACTTTTTTAAAAGAAAAAAAAATTTCAAAACAAAAAATTATTATATAGTAATATATTTTGCTTTGCTTCTGAATCATTTTAGGTTTGGTAATTATATTTTAATTGATATCTATATTATTAATAATAGATTATTAAGTTATTTTTTCATCATTATTAAAATATTTATCAATAAAAATGTTTATATTGAAGTTATATGATATATAGATATATTGATTATTATAACTAAATATTGTATTCACTTCTAAAAAAAATTTTAAAATTATTATATTATCAAAGGTTATAACTTTTGAAATTATGAAAATATAAAAAAAAATATTTTTTCTTTGTTATTCTATTATTTAAATAAAACCTATACGCCACTAATTGCCTAAGCATTTAAATCACTAAACTACAAAATCTCGATACCTTTATATAGATAATCCTTTAAATCGGTATACCCTAAATAATAATTAATAAATTTCATTTTTATTTGTTTTCATTATAATTTAAAAAATTCATTTTGATTGTTTAGTTTTTCATGTTTATATATGTATTAATTATAAAATAAATTATTAGTTAAAAATATAATTTTTAAAAATTATTTTTAATAAAAAAATTGTTAAGTTTATAAAAAGAATAATAATTTAAAAACAAATAATTATTATTTAGTAATATAGTTTGCTTTGATTTTGAATCATTTTAGGTTTTGATATTATATTTTAAGTAATATAAATCTTATTCATAATAAAATTTTAATTTATTTATTGATAATTATTAGAATATCTATCAATAAAATTGTTTATATTGAATTTATATGATATATAATTATTATGATTATTATAGATAAATATTGTATTCACTTTTGAAAAAAATTTAAAAATTATTATATTTACAGAGGTTATAATCTTAAAAAATGAGAAAAAATAATAAAAATAATTTTTAGTTATTTTATTTTTTAAATAAAACATAGAGATGATTAAATGCTTACTTACTTAAATTAGTAAGCTCATAAACCCAAAAACCACTAAATACATAAAGATGTTAACATCTATATACTACTTAATAAATAATAAATCTCATTTTTATTTCTATTTATTAAAATTTTAAATATTCATTTTAATTATTTATAGTATAATTTTTTAGAAAAATTAATTCGAAATAAATTTCGAATGAGACAAATAATATTTAAATAATTTATATTTAATCAAAA
The DNA here is from genome assembly GCA_029783825.1 of Sapria himalayana. Lineage (NCBI taxonomy): Eukaryota > Viridiplantae > Streptophyta > Magnoliopsida > Malpighiales > Rafflesiaceae > Sapria > Sapria himalayana. Next base: position 126,630 of record JAREIK010003097.1, read on the forward strand.
AAAATATATGAGCTTAAAAAAAGAAGGAAAAATTTAAAAATTAAATATTATTATTTAGTAAGATATTTTGATTTGATTTTTAATCATTTTGTGTTATGTAAAATATATTTTAATTAATATTTAGATTAACAATAATAGTTTATTAATTTAATTTTTGATCATTATTATAATATCTATCATTAAAATTGTTTATATTGAATTTATATGATATATAATTAGTAAGATTAATATAATTAATCTTAGTAATCACATTTCAAATTATTTTAAAAATTATTTTATTTTTAAATGGTTATAACCTTTGAAAATCAAAAAAAAATCTAAAAAAAAAATTTTTATTTTAATTATATAAATAAAACCTATAAACCACTAAATACCTAAAAACATAAATTGATAAACTCCTAAATGACAAAACTCCTAAATAATCAAACCATTAAACTTGGATACCACATATAATAAATCATAAATCACATTTTAATTTGTATTCATTATAATTTTAAATATTCATTTTAATTATTTATTAGTTAATTTTTTATTGAAATATTAATTACAAAATAAATAATGAGAGCGATAACTATAATTTTAATAATTTATTTTTAATCAAAAAAAAATATAAGCTTATAAAAAGATGAAAAAATATAAAAACACAAAATTATTATTTAGTAATATATTTTACTTTGATTTTGAATCATTATATATAGGTTATGCAATTATATTTTAATTGTTATCAATCTTATTAAGAATAGTTTATTGAGTGAGACATATATAATTTAAATAAATAATTTTTTATGACACAAAAATGAGCTTATAAAAATAAATAAAATTTCAAAAATTTAAAATTTTATTAAGTAATATAATTTAATTTGATTTTGAATTATTTTAGGTTCTACAAATATATTTTAATTAATATCTATCTTATTAATAATAGTTTATTACATTATTTTTCGATCATTATAATAATATATTTTAATAAAATATTTTATATTAAATTTACATCAAATATAATTATTAAGATTATTATAACTAAGTATTGCATTCATATTATAGAAAGATTAAAAAATTTTTATATTTTCAAAGGTAATAACCTTTGAAAATCACGAAAATTCATAAAAATAATTTTTTATTATTTCATAGATTAAATAAAACCTATAAACACCTAAATGTGCAAGCATATAAATCAATAAACTCCTTAACCCCAAAACCACAAAAAACTCAAACCATTAAATAGGTATACCCTAAATAATAAATAATAAATCTCTTTTTATTAGTATTCATTATAATTTCTAATATTCATTTTAATTATTTATCAATTTATTTTTATAGGAATATTAATTACAGAATAAATTATTAGTGAGATAGATAAAATTTAAATAAATTATTTTCCATCAAAAAAATATATATGCTTATAAAATGATGCAAAATTTTTAAATTAAAAAATTATTATTTGGTAATATATCTTATTTTGATTTTGAATCATTTTAGATTCTACAATTATATTTTAATTTATATCATTCTTATTAATACTAGTTTATAAATTTATATAATGATCATTATTATATTATCTATTAATAAAATTATTTATATTTAGTTTACATTATATATAATTATTTAGATTATTATAACTAAATATTATATTCACATTTAAAAAAATTTAAAATTATGATATTTTCAAAGGTTACAACCTTCAAAAATTAAAAAAATTCAAAAAATTAAATTTTTTGTTTTTTAATTCTTTAGATAATAAATAATAAATCTCAATTTTTTTTGTATTCATTATAATTTTAAAAAATTATTTTAATTTTTTATTAGTTTATTATTATAGAATTATAAATTACAAAATAAATTATGAGTAAGTCAAATTAATTTAAATAATTTATTTATAATAAAAAAAATATAATGTTATAAAAAAAGCAAAACATTAAAAAAATTATTATTAAGTAATATATTTTACCTTGATTTTCAATAAATTTAGATTTTGCAAATATATTTTAAATAATATCTATCTTATTAATAATAGTTTATTAAATTTTTTTGATCATTATTATTATATCTAGCAATGTAATTATTTATATTGAATTTAAATGACTTATATTTATTAAGATTTTTATAACTAAATATTATATTTACATTTTAAAAAAATTTAAAAAGTATTATATTTTCAAAGGTTATAACCTTCAAAAATTAAAAAAATAATAAAAATAAATTTTTTGTTATATCATTGTTTAAATAAAACTTATAAACCACTAAATGCCTAAATACTTAAACCTCTAAACTCCTAAACAAAAAGCCTCTAAATACTTAAACCTTTAAACTCGTAAACCTTAAATATAATTTAAATAATTTATTAAAATATTAATTACAAAATATATTATGAGTGATACAAATATAATTTAAATAAATTATTTTTAATCAAAAAAAATATAAGCTTATAAAAAGAAGAAAAAACTAAAAAAAATTATTATTTAGTAATAAATTTACTTGTATTTTGAATATTTTTAGGTTTCGCAATTATATTTTAATTTATATCTATCATATTAATAATAGCATATTAATTTATTTTTTGATAATTGATATCATATCTACAAATAAAATTGTTTATATTTAGTTTATATTATATATAATTATAATGATTATTATTACTAAATATTGTATTCAGATTTTTAAAAAATTTTAAAAATATTATATTTTCAAAGGTTATAACCTTTGAAAATGATAACAAATTATAGAAATTTTTATTTTATTTTATTTTTTTATATAAAAACTATAAACCACTAAAAGCCTAAAAAAATAAATTGCTAAACTTCTAATGACAAAACCTCTAAATACTTAAACTATTAAACTGGTATACATTAATAATAAATATTAAATCTCATTTTAATTTTTATTCAGTATAATTTTAAATTTTTATTTCGATTATTTATCAGTTTATTTATATAGAAATATTAATTACAAAATAAATTATTACTGAGATGGATCTAATTTAAATTAAACCGTATCCCTAAAATAATAAATCTCATTTTTTTTAATTATAATTTTTAATATTCTTTTTAATTATTTATTTGTTTATTTATATATAAATATTAATTACAAAATAAATTGAGTTAGAGAAATATAATTCATATAAATTATTTTTAATCAAAAAATTATTGATAAACTTTTTAAAAGAAAATAAAATTTCAAAACAAAAAATTATTATAGTGTAATATATTTTGATTTTCTTCTCAATCATTTTAGGTTTTGCAATTATATATTAATTGATATCTATCTTATTAATAATAGATTATTAATATATTTTTTGATCATTATTTGATCATTATTAAATTTTTTGATAATTTTTAACACTAAATATTGTATTCACATTTGAAAAAAGTTTTAAAATTACTATATTTTCAAAGGTTATAACATTTTAAATTATCAAAAAATAACATGAATAAATTTCTTGTTATTTTATTTTTTAAATAAAACATATAAACCACTAAATGAATATTTAGTTAAATCAATAAACTACTAAATACATAAACCATTAAACCACTATATACTACTTAATAATTAATAAATCTAATTTTTATTTTTTTATTATAATTTTAAATATTGATTTTAATATTTATTAGTTTATTTTTATAAAATATTTATTCCAAAATAAATTATGAGTGCGACAAATATAATTTAAATAATTTTTTTTAATGAAAAAAATATAGACGCTTATCTAATAAGTAAAAATTTAAAAATCAAAAATTATTATCCAGTCTTATATTTTAGTTTAATCTAGAATCGATTTGGGTTTTGTAAATATTTTTTAATTAATATCTATCTTATTATTAATAGTTTATTAATTTATTTTTTGATCATTATTATATTATCTATCAATAAAATTTTTTATATTGAATTTATATGATATATAATTATTAATATTAAAATAACTAAATATTGTATTCACATTTCAAAAAATTATAAATATTATTATATTTTCAAAGGTAATAACTTATGAAAATGAGAAAAATTACAAATTTTTTTTTGTTATTTATTATTTAAACCACTAAATGCCTAAAAACATAAATTACTAAACTCCTAAATGACAAACCCATTAAATACTTAACCCATTAAACAGGTGTACATTAATAAAAAATCATAAATCTCAATTTAATTTTTATTAAGTATAATTTTAAATTTTTTTTTAATTAATTATTATTTTATTTTTATAAAAATATTAATTACAAGATAAATATTAGTGAAACAGATCTAATTTAAATAATTTATTTTTCATCAAAAAAAATATATATCCTTATAAAAAGAGGCAGAATTTTAAAAACAAAAATTTATTATTTAGAAATATATTTTATTTTTATTTTGAATCATTTTAGATTTTGCAATTATATTTTAATTTATATGATTATTATTAATAATAGTTTTAAATTTTTTATTGATCATTATTATAATATGTATTAATGAAATTATTTATATTGAGTTTACATAATATAATATTATTAAGATTATTATTACTAAATATTATATTCACATTTAAAAAAAATTAAAAATTATTATATTTTCAAATGTTATAACCTTTAAAAATTAAAAAAATATCAAAAATTAAATTTTTTCATTTTTAAATAAAAAACTATAAATTACTAAAGGCCAAAGCACTTAAATCAATAAACCCCAAAACACCTAAATACTTAAACCATTAAACTAGTATATCCTGAATAATAAATAATAATTCTCTATTTTATTAGTATTCATTATAGTTTTAATTATATATTTTAATTATTTATTAGTTTATTTTTATTATTTTATTTTTTTAATAAAACCTATAAACCACTTAATTCATACAGTATTTAAATCATTAAACTCCTAAACCTAATAATGCTTAAATAGATAAACCATTAAACCGCTATATACTACTTAAAAATTAATAAATCTAATTTATATTTCTATTTATTATAATTTTAAATATTCATTTTAATTATTTATTAGTTTATTTTAATAGAAATATTTATTACAAAATAAAGTATGAGTTCTAGAAATATAATTTAAATAATTTATTTTTAATTAATAAAAGTATTTTTGCTTATAAAATAAGTAAAAATTTAAAAATTAAAAATTATTATTAAGTAATATATTTTACTTTAATTCTGAATGAATTTGGGTTTTGTAAATATTTTTTAATTAATATCTATCTTAGTATTAATAGTTGATTAATTTAATTTTGATTATTATTATAATATCTATTAATAAAATTGATTATATTGAATCTATATGATATATAATTATTAATATTATTATAACTAAATATTATATTCACATTTCAAAAAATTTTAAATATTTTTATATTTTCAAAGGTTATGACCTATGAAAATAAGAAAAAATTCCAATTTTTTTTGTTATTCTATTTTTTAAATAAAACCTATAACCCACTAATTAAGTAGTATATAGAAGCATAATAATTTATGTATTTAGGCATTACGAGCCATGAGAGTTTACTGATTTTACTCTGTATGCATTTAGTGGTTTATAAGGTTTATTTAAAAATTAAAATAACAAAATATTTATTTTTATTATTTTATGATATTTTCAAAGGTTAAAACCTTTGAAAATATCATAATTTTTAAATTTTTTTCAAATGTGATTTCAATATTTAGTTATAATAATCATTATATTTATATATCATATAAATTCAATATAAACATTATTATTGAAAATATTCTAAAAATGATCAATAAATAAATTAAAAATCTATTATTAATATGATAGCTATCAATTAAAATATAATAAAATATCGTAAAATGATTCAGAAGAAATCAAAGTATATTACTATATAATAATTTGTTGTTTTGAATTTTTTTTTCTTTTAAAAAGTTTATCCATATTTTTTTATGAAAATTAATTTATATAAATTATATTTGTCCAACTCATAATTTATTTTTTAATTAATATTTATATAAAAATAACAAATAAATATTTAAAATGAATATTTAAAGTTATAATAAATAAAATTAATATTGAGATTTATTCTTTATTATTTTGGGTATACCAGTCTAATTTAAATTTGATCTGTCTCACTAATAATTTATTTTGTAATTAATATTTCTATAAAAATAAACTTATAAATAATTAAAATAAAAATTTAAAATTATACTGAATAAAATTAAAATTAGATTTATGAATTATTATTAATGTATACCAGTTTAATATTTTAAGTATTAAAGGATTTTACGTTTAAGACTTTAGTGATTTATGTTTTTATGCATTTAGTGGTTTATAGATTTTATTTAAACAATGGAATAACAAAAAAAATATTTTTGATATTTTTTCACATTTTCAAAGGTTATAACATTTGAAAATTTAATTATTTTAAAATTTTTTAAAAATGTGAATACAATATTTAGTAATAATAATCATTATAATTATATATAATATAAACTAAATATAATAATTTTATTGATAGATATGATAACAATTATCAAAAAAAAATTAATATACTATTATTAAAATGATAGTTATAAATTAAAATATAATTGCAAAACAAAAAAAATATTCAAAATCCAAGTAAAATTTATGACTTAATAATAAATTTTTTTTATTTTTTGTTTCTTTTTATAAGCTTATATTTTTTTTGATGAAAAATAAATTATTTAAATTATATTTGTATTACTCATAATTTATTTTGTAATTAATATTTTAATAAATTATTAAAATTATATTAAAGGTTTACGAGTTTAAAGGTTTAAGTATTCAGGAGCTTTTGTGTTTAGGAATTGAGTGGTTTAAGTGTTTAGCCATTTAGTGGTTTATATGTTTTATTTAAACAATGATATAACATAAAATTTATTTTTATTATTTTTTTAATTTTTGAAGGTTATAACCTTTGAAAATATAATAATTTTAAAATTTTTTACAAATGTAAATAAAATATTTAGTTATAATAATATTAATAATTATAAGTCATTTAAATTCAATATAAATAATTTCATTGCTAGATATTATAATAATGATCACAAAAAAATTAATATACTATTATTAATAAGGTAGATATTATTTAAAATATATTTGCAAAATCTAAATTTATTCAAAATCAATGTAAAATATATGACTTAATAATAATTTTTTTAATGTTTTGCTTTTTTTTACAACTTTATATTTTTTAATATAAATAAATTATTTAAATTAATTTTTCTTACTCATATTTTATTTTGTAATTTATAATTTTATAATAATAAACTAATAAATAATTAAAATAATTTTTTAAAATTATAATGAATACAAATAAAATTTAGATTTATTATTTATTATTCAGGATATACTAGTTTAATGGTTTACGTATTTAGGTGTTTTTGGGTTTAGGAGTTTAGTGATTTATGTGTTTAGACATTTAGTGATTTATAGTTATTATCTAAAGAATTAAAAACAAAAAATTTAATTTTTTGAATTTTTTTAATTTTTGAAGGTTGTAACCTTTGAAAATATAATAATTCATAATTTTTTTAAATGTGAATATAATATTTAGTTATAATAATCTTAATAATTATATATAATGAAAACTAAATATAAATAATTTTATTAATAGATATTATAATAATGATCAATAAATAAATTAATAAACTAGTATTAATAAGAATGATATAAATTAAAATAAAATTGTAGAATCTAAAATGATTAAAAATCAAAAATAAGATATATTACTAAATAATAATTTTTATTTTAAAAATTTTGGATCATTTTATAAGCATATATTTTTTTTTGATGAAAAATAAATTATTTAAATTATATTTGTCTCACTAATAATTTATTTTGTAATTAATATTTCTATAAAAATAAATTGATAAATAATTAAAATGAATATTTAAAATTATAATGAATACTAATAAAAAGAGATTTATGATTTATTATTTAGTGTATACTAATTTAATGGTTTAAGTTTTTGTGGTTTTGGGGTTAAAGAGTTTATTGATTTATATGTTTGCACATTTAGGTGTTTATAGGTTTTATTAAATCAATGAAATAATAAAAAAATTTATTTTTATGAATTTTCGTAATTTTCAAAGGTTATATCCATTGAAAATATAATAATTTTTTAATCTTTCTAAAATATTAATACAATACTTAGTTATAATAATCTTAATAATTATATTTGATGTAAATTTATTATAAAAAATTGTATTAATATATATTATTATAATGATCGAAAAATAAATTAATAAACTATTATTAATAAGATAGATATTAATTAAAATATATTTGCAGAACCCAAAATAATTCAAAATCAAAGTAAATTATATTACTAAACAAAATTTTAAAATTTTGAAATTTTGTTTATTTTTATAAGCTTATATTTTTTTCATAAAAAATAATTTATTTAAATTATATATGTCTCACTCATTATTTATTTTGTAATTAATATTTCTATAAAAATAAATTAAAAAAATAATTAAAATGAATATTTAAAATTATAATGAATACAAATAAAAATGAGATTTATTATTTATTATTTAGGTTATATAGGTTTAATGGTTTAAGTATTTAGGGGGTTTTGGGGTTTAGGAGTCTAGAGATTTAAATATTTAGGCATTTAGTGGTTTAAAAGTTTTATTTAAATAATAAAATAATTATTTTTGTGATTTTTTATCATTTTTGAAGGTTATAACATTTGAAAATATAATAATTTTTAAATTTTTTTCAAATGTAAATATAATATTTAGTTATAATAATCTTAATAATTATAAGACATTTAAATTCGATATAAGTAATTTTATTTTTTGATATTATAAAAGTGATCAAATAATAAATTAATAAACTATTCTTAATAAGATTGATAGCAATTAAAATATACTTACAAAACCTATATATAATGATTCAAATTCTAAGTAAAATATATTACTAAATAATAATTTTTTGTTTTTAAATTTTTACTTCTTTTTATATGCTTATATTTTTTTTTGATTAAAAATAATTTATTAAAATTATAGTTTGTCTCGCTCATTATTTATTATGTAATTAATATTTCTATAAAAAAATAAACTAATAAATAATTAAAATGAATATTTAAAATTATAATGAATACAAATTAAAATGAGATTTATGATTTATTATATATGGTATGCCGGTTTAATGGTTTGATTATTTAGTGGTTTATAGGTTTTATTTATATAATAACAATTTAAAATTCTATTTTTGATTTTTTCTGATTTTAAAATGTTATAACCTTTGAAAGTAAAATAATTTTTAAAATCTTTTGAAATGTGAATACCACGTATAATTATATAAATCTTACTAATTATATAGCATATAAATTCAATATAAATAATTTTAATGATAGATAATATAATAATGATCAAAAATTAAATTAATAAACTATTATTAATAATATAAATATTAATTAAAATATATTTACATAACACAAAATGATTCAAAATCAAATCAAAATATATTACTAAATAATAATATTAAATTTTATTATTTTCTTTTTTTTATAAGCTTAGATTTTTTTTTCTTAAAACAAATTATTTAAATAATATTTGTCTCACTTTATTTTATTTTGTAATTAATTTTTCTAAAGAATTAAACTATAAATAATTAAAATTAATATTTAATTATAATAAATAGAAATAAAAATGAGATTTATTATTTATTAAGTAGTATATAGCTGTTAAAAGGTTTATGTATTTAGGGGTTTCGGGATTTATGAGCTTACTGATTTAAGTAAGTAAGCATTTAATGATCTATAGGTTTTATTTAAAATATAAAAAAACATAAAATATATTTTTTTTTATTTTTTCATATTGTCAAAGGTTATAACCTTTGAAAATATAAATTTTTAATTTTTTTTATCAAAAAGTGAATACAATAATTAGTTATAATAAATCATTATATTTATATATCATATAAATTCATTATGAACATTTTTATTGATAAATATTCTAATAATGTTGAAAAAAATAACTTAATAATCTATTATTAATAACATAGATATCAATTAAAATATATTTACAAAACCTAAAATTATTCAGAAGAAAAGCAAAATATATTACTATATAATAATTTGTTGTTTTGAAATTTTTTTTTCTTTTAAAATTTTTATCTATATTATTTTGATGAAAAATAATTTATATAAATTATATTTGTGTAAATCATAATTTATTTTGTAATTAATATTTATATAAAAATAAATAAATAAATAATTAAATTTGAATATTTAAAATTATAATGATAAAAAAATGAGATTTATTCTTTATTATTTAGGATATACTGGTTTAATTTAAATTAGATTTGTCTCACTAATAATTTATTTTGTAATTAATATTTCTATAAAAATAAACTTATAAATAATTAAAATAAAAATTAAAATTATACTGAAAAATTAAAATAATTTATTTTATTCCTCTCTCAACTCTAGAATGATTGCTAAAGCTCTAACCAAAATAATAGTAGCTTTTACTTTATCTCTCTTATGTCTCATCATATTTGATGCTGAATCACTGGGCTATCAAAGGTAATTTGACTCATGTTCGCTAACAGACTAAACCAAAGTTGTACCCCTATGTGTTGAAATATCTAGTTGTTGAGGATGCTATTTATATTGATTAATATAATTTATTCTAAAATATCTCTCATGCGCACACTCAAAGTAATTTTTTAAAAACATAGTTCACCTTTAAAAAAGTAATCACCTTGTAGCCTATTAGAACAAACTAGCCCCAGGGCAGGGTGAGCAGGGTAAGAAGTATGGGCTCTCTATGAATCAAGAATGAAAAAATTTATTTTATTAGCATGTCTAAGCCCCTTTATTATATCTGCATGGATATAAAAAGTATAATTTCTTTCTTTTTATATTAAATGAGTTATGTATACAAGCTCACAATATCGAAAAAGTTGTAAATGAATCATATTCAATAATATAAAAGCTTTTAATCATTGCTCAAAATATTAGTTTTGCATATTGACACTTGAGGTCACAAATCAAAGGAAAACCCATAGTGATATTTCTAATCCGAAAAATTTTAGCTATAGAAAGTTATAAAGAGTCATACTTCAGTGCTAACTATTTCTAGGGTCATGACTTTTGCTCTTGAGGAATGTGCAAAGTTACAATCACTCCTAGTGCAATGACTTTGCAATGTAATGATAAAATGCACAAGCTATGGTCATATCCAATACTATGACCCAATATTATAGTGATTAAATATGTATTCATGATCATTCTTAGTGCCATAACAATATGTTCAATAGAGAGACACAAGTTATGGCATATTCTCATAGATATGATTTTGTGTCCTAGAGACAAAATATACAATCATGACCATTGATAATGCTACAATAATCTAAATCTAGAAAGAGACTGAATCCATAACTCACCGCTTGAGTCATGAATATGTGATACATATACAAAAAGATAAATCTATGACATTCTTAAAAGTTGTGAATTTCAATTTAAATTTAACACTTAGTCATTTGATTATAAAAGTGAAAAACATGAGATTTAGGTTTTAGGGTTTATGAATTAGGGTTATAGTTTATGGTTTAAGGTTTATGATTTAAAGATTAGGGTTTATGGTTTTTTTTGTTTTTTTTTGAAAATACACACTTTATTTATCATTTAAGCACACGACTTACAAGAGACGAAAAAGCTGACTAATTTAGGCCAGCCCACCAAATCCTATGCACATTAATGATTCTATGCACAAAATACATAAAAAAACATAATGCCTAATAATTCCAATGGTACGATTACATCTAAAATCATCAGGCATTCGCGGACTTCAGAGTTGGCATTGAGTCATTATGCGCAATGCGCCTTTTCCATTCGGATTTGTCCAAGCCTTTTGGAGGAACCTGAATGATGCACCATATTAAAAGTATACAAATATAAGATTGTGCATGTGTGTGACATGCAACATCAAGCGTTAGCCTATGTCATTGCTATGCAATGGAAAACATGTAAAACTGAATGCCCATAAATCCACAAGTCCATATCTACGGCACTTTGTCAATTCATTCTCACATATGAATTCCACATTCTTTTGTCCAATGATCCTCAAAAGAGTATCTCTTGGGTTAGAATGCTTCCTCCTCGAGCTCCAAGAAGTGGCTATATGTTGAACTGACAAAATATCAAAAAATATGCATACATCGGTGTGCATGTGTGATGAGGTCCATATCATAGTCTAATTATCTATGCATACACCCAAGCTAGAATACAAGTAAAATTACAAAATACTATAAAGATGGGTCTTCTGCTCCCGGGAGTGTAGCATCGCCTAATATGTATTTACAAAATGAATAGTGGGCCCCACTTAGAGATACTAATCGGTCCAGTTGCCCTCATTGCATGCTACATAGAGAACAGACAAGATTGTGTGTGTGAGTATGTCATGATCCGTCTCTACAAGTACATGGTGCATACAAAGTCCAAAATACAAATAAGACTACAAACATAAACTACAAGTTTGAATCTTTCGCTCCAGTGTGGCTGGTCTAGACTCCATTGCTTACTGGCCCTGCTAGTTGATGCTTCTGATTTTGCCGGCTCTCCAATTAATCATGGTTTACCCGCTACTCCTGTTGGGCAGCGGTTGGGTGGCTCTCTATGCTGCCTCATAGGGCTAGTGCGACACACTCCCAGCTACTCCTGAGTTTACTCCCGACCACTTTGCTCGGTCTCGTTAGTAGTCTGAATGTTATAATCCTGGCTTGCTAGCAGGGCTCTCTACAAGCCGGTGGCCCATACTTCTGGCTGCTTCCAGGACGTGCTGGCCCCTCTTAATTCTACCCCAAAATGGACAAGAATATGTGCACGTGTTTACTGTGGTCAGTCGCTATGTGTGTGTGGTGCAGCAGTATCAGGGTTTAAAAGTTTAGTAATTTAAGTATTTAGGTATTTTGTGGTTTATAGGTTTTATTTAAATAATTAAATAACAAAAAAATTATTTTTATGATAACCTTATTAATTATATATCATGTAAATTCAATATAAACAATTATATTGAAATATATTATATTAATGATCAAAGAATAAATTAATAAACTATTATTAATAAGATAGATATATTTTTAAATATATATGCAAAACGTAAATTTATTCAAAATCAAAGTAAAATATATTACAAAATAATACTTTCTTTGATGTTTTGCTTCTTTTTATAAGTTTATATTTTTTTGTTATTAAAAGTAACCTATTTAAATTTTATTTGTCTTCCACATAATTTATTTTTAATTTATAATTCTATAAAAATAAACTAATAAATGATTAAAATGAATATTTAAAATTATAATGAATACAAATAAAATTGAGATTTATTATTTATTATTCAGGATATACTAGTTTAATGGTTTAAGTATTTAGGTATTTTGGGGTTTAGTGATTTAAGTATTTAGTCCTTTAGTGATTTATAGTTTTTATTTAAAGAATATAAAAATAAAAAATAAAATTTTTGATTTTTTTTAATTTTTGAAGGTTATAACATTTGAAAATATAATAATTTTTATTTTTTTAAAATGTTAATATAATATTTAGTTATAATATTCTTAATAATTATATATAATGTTAACTCAATATAAATAATTTTATTATTGATATTATAATAATGATCAATAAAAAATTAATAAACTATTATTAATAAGAATGATATAAATTAAAATATAATTTCAAAAACTAAATTGATTCAAATCAAAATAAAATATATTACAAAATAATATAAGTTTGTTTTTAAAATTTTGCCTCTTTTTATAAGCATATATTTTTTTTGATAAAAAATAAATTATTTAAAATAGATATGTCTCACTAATAATTTATTTTGTGATTAATATTTCTATAAAAATAAACTGATAAATAATTAAAATAAGAATTTAAAATTACACTTAATAAAAATTAAAATGAGATTTATTATTAATTATTAATGTATACCAAATTAATAGTTAAAGTATTTAGGAGTTTTGTCATTTAGGAGTTTAGTGATTTATGTTTTTAGGCATTTAGTGGTTTATAGGTTTTATTTAAAAAATAAAATAACAAAAAAAATTTGTAATTTTTTGTCATTTTCATAGGTTATAACCTAGGAAAATATAATAATATTTAAATTTTTCAAAATGTGAATACAATATTTCGTTATAATAATTTTAATAATTATATATCATATAAATTAAATATAAAAAATTTTATTGATAGATATTATAATAATGATCAAAAATTAAATTAATAAACTATTAATAATAAGATAGATATTAATTAAAAAATTTTTACAAAACCCAAATTGATTCAAAATTAAAGTAAAAAATATTACTGTATAATAATTTTAAATTTTTAAAATTTTACTTCTTTTATAAGCGTATATATATTTTTTTATTAAAAATAAATTATTTAAATTATATTTGTCGCATTCATACTTTATTTTGTAATAAATATTTTTATAAAATAAACTTATAAATAATTAAAATGACTATTTAAAATAATAATAAATTCAATTAAAAATTAGATTTCTAATTATTAAGTAGTATATAGCTATTTAATTGTTTATGTATTTATGCATTACGGGCCTTAGAAGTTTACTGATTTTATTGTGTATCCATTTAGTGGTTTATAGGTTTTATTTAAAAATTAAAATAACAAAATATTTATTTTTATTATTTTTTGAAATTTTCAAACATTATAACATTTGAAAATATAATAATTTTTAAAATCTTTTCAAATGTGAATTCAATATTTAGTTATAATAATCAATATATTTATATATCATATAAATTCAATATAAACAATATTATTAATAAATATTCTAATAATGATCAAAAAATAAATAAATAATCTTTTATTAATAAGATAGATATCAATTAAAATATAATAAAAAACCTAAAATGATTCAGAAGAAATCAAAATATATTAATAAATAATAATTTGTTGTTTTGAAATTTTTTTTTCTTTTAAAAAGTTTATCCATATTTTTTTGAGTAAAATTAATTTATATAAATTTTATTTGTCTACCTCATAATTTATTTTTTAATTATATTTATATAAAAATAAACAAATAAATAATTAAAATGAATATTTAAAATTATAATGAAAAAAATAATATTGAGATTTATTCTTTATTATTTTGGGTATACTAGTCTAATTTAAATTAAATCTATCTCACTAATAATTTATTTTGTAATTAATATTTCTATAAAAATAAACTAATAAATAATTAAAATGAATATTTAAAATTATAATAAATAGAAATAAAAATTAGATTTATTAATTATTAAGTAGTATATAGCGGTTTAATGGTTTATGTATTTAGGCATTTATGAGGTTTAGGACTTTACTGATTTAACTATTATGCATTTAGTGGTTTATATGTTTTATTAAAAAAATAAAATAATAAAAACTTTATTTTTATTATTTGTTCACATTTTCAAACGTTATAACCTTTGAAAATATAATAATTTTTAAATTTTTTTATAAGTGAATATAATATTTAGTTATAAAAATCATAATATTTATATATCATATAAATTAAATATAAACATTTTTATTGATAAATATTTAAATAATGATGAAAAAATAACTTAATAATCTATTATTAATAAGATAGAAATCAATTAAAATATAATTACAAAACCTAAAATGATTCAGAAGCAAAGCAAAATATATTACTATATAATAATTTTTTGTTTTGAATTTTTTATTTCTTTTAAAAAGTTTATCTATAATTTTTTGATGAAAAATAATTTACATAAATAATATTTGTGTAACTCAAAAATTATTTTGTAATTAATATTTATATAAAAATAGACAAATAAATAATTAAAATGAATATTTAAAATTATAATTAAAAATAATGAGATTTATTATTTATTATTTAGGGTATACCGGTCTAATTTAAATTAGATCTGTATCACTATTAATTTATTTTGTAATTAATATTTCTATAAAAATAAACTAAAAATTAATAAAAATAAAAATTTAAAATTATACTGAATAAAAATTAAAATGGTATTTATGATTTATTATTAATATATACTAGTTTAATATTTTAAGTATTTAAAGGTTTTGTCATTTAGGACTTTAGTGATTTATGTTTTTATGCATTTAGTGGTTTAAATGTTTTGTTTAAACAATGAAATAAAAAAAATTATTTTTGGTATTTTTTCACATTTTCTAAGGTTATAACCTTTGACAATATAATAATTTTAAAATTTTTTAAAACTATGAATACAATATTTAGTAATAAGAATCATTATAATTATCTATAATATAAACTAAATATAAACAATTTTATTGATAGATATGATATTAATTATCAAAAAATAAATTAATATGCTATTATTAATATGATTGATATAAATTATTATATAATTAAAAAACATAAAATTATTCAAAAACAATGTAAAATTTATTACTTAATAAAATTTTTGTTTTTTAGTTTTTGCTTCTTCTTATAAGCTTATATTTTTTTTGATGAAAAATAAATTATTTAAATTATATTTGTATCACTCAAAATTTATTTTGTAATTAATATTTCAATATATTATTTTAATTATATTTAAGGGTTACGAGTTTAAATGTTTAAGTATTTAGGGGGATTTTGTGTTTAATAGTTTAGATGTTTAAGTGTTTATGCATTTAGTGGTTTATAAGTTTTATTTAAACAATGATATAGCAAAAAAATTATTTTTATTATTTTTTCTAATTTTTGAAGATTATATCCTTTGAAAATATAATAATTTTTAAATTTTTTTCAAATGTAAATATAATATTTATTTATAATAATCTTCATAATTATAATTCATTTAAATTCAATATAAATAATTATATTTCTAGATATTATAATTATGATCAAAAAATAAATTAATAAACTTTTATTAATAAAATAGTTATTATTTAAAAAGTATTTGCAAAATCTAAATTTATTCAAATCAAAGTAAAATATATTACTAAATAATAATTTTTTTAATGTTTTGCTTTTTTTATAAATTTATATCTTTGTTATTAAAAATAAATTATTTAAATTATATTTGTCTTACTAATAATTTATTTTGTAATTTATATATCTATAATAATAAACTACTAAATAATTAAAATGAATATTTATAATTATAATGAATAGAAATAAAATTGAGACTTATTATTTGTTATTCAGGATATACCGGTTTAATGGTTTAAGTATTTAGGTGTTTTGTGGTTTAGGAGTTTAGAAAATTTTGTTTAGACCTTTAATGATTTATAGTTTTTATTTAAAGAATGAAAAAACAAAAAATTTAATTTTTGATTTTTTTTAATTTTTCATGATTTTAACCTTTGTAAATATAATAATTTTAATTTTTTTAAAATGTGAATATAATATTTAGTTATAATAATCTTAATAATTATATATAATGTAAACTCAATATAAATAATTTTATTAATAGATATTATAATAATGATCAATAATTAATTAATAAACTTGTATTTATAAGAATGATATAAATTAAAATATAATTGTAAAATCTAAAATGTTTCAAAATCAAAATAAGATTTATTATTAAATAATAATTTTTTATTTTTAAAATAGTGCCTCTTTTTATCAGCATTTTTTTTGAATAAAAATAAATTATTTAAATTATATATGGCACACTAATAATTTATTTTGTAATTAATATTTCTATAAAAATCAACTGATATATAATTAAAATGAATATTTAAAATTATAATGAGTACTAATAAAACTAAGATTTATGATTTATTATTTAGACTATACTAATTTAATGTTTTAAGTATTTATGTGCTTAGGAGTTTAGAAGTTTAGTCATTTTAGTATTTAGTCATTTACTGGTTTATAGGTTTTATATAAAAAAAATAATAATAAAAAATTATTTTTGTTATTTTTTCTCATTTTCGAAGGTTATAACCTTAGAAAATAAAATAATTTTTTAATTTTTTTTTGAAAAGTGAATACAATATGAAGTTATAATAATCATTATAATTATATATCATATAAATTCAATATAAACTATTTTATTCATATTTATTACAATAATGATCATAAAAAAGTAATAACCTATTATTAATAAGATAAATATTGTTTAAAATATATTTGGAAAACCTAAAAGGACTCAAAATCAAAGTGAAATATTTTACTTAATAATAATTTTAAATTTTTAAATTTTTGTATACATTTATAAGCCTATATATTTTTTGATGAAAAATAAATTATTTAAATTATATTTGTCTCACTAATAATTTATTTTTTTAATTATATTTCTATAAAATTAAACTAATAAATAATTAAAATGTATATTTAAAATTATAATGAATACTAAATAAAATGAGATTTATGATTTATTATTTAGGGTATAACTATTTAATTGTTTACATTTTTGTGGTTTTGGAGTTAAGGAGTTTATTGATTTCTATGTTGACACATTTTCGTGTTTATAGGTTTTATTTAATCAATGAAATAACAAAACATTTATTTTTATGAATTTTCGTGATTTTCAAAGGTTATGACCTTTAAAAATATAATAATTTTTTAATAGTTCTAAAATATGAATATGGTACTTAGTTATAATAATATTAATAATTATATTTGTGGTAGATTCAATATAAAAATATGTATTAATATATATTATAAAAATGATCAATAAATAAATTAATAAACTATTATTAATAAGATAGATATTAATTAAAATATATTTGCAGAACCCAAAATAATTAATAATCAAAGAAAATTATATTACTAAATAAAATTTTAAATTTTTGAAATTTTGTTTATTTTTATAGGCTTATTTTTTTTTCATAAAAAATAATATATTTAAATGATATGTCTCACTCATTATCATTTTTGTAATTAATATTTCTATAAAAATTAACTAAAAAATAATTAAAATGAATATTTAAAATTATAATGAATACAAATAAAAATGAGATTTATTATTTATTATTTAGGTTATATAGGTTTAATGATTTAAGTATTTAGAGGATTTTGGTGTTTAGGATTCCAGAGATTTAAATGTTTAAACATTTAGTGGTTTATAAGTTTTATTTAAATAATAAAAAAATTATTTTTGTGATTTTTTATCATTTTTGAAGGTTATAACCTTGGAAAATATAATAATTTTTAAATTTTTTTCAAATGTAAATATAATATTTAGTTATAATAATTATAAGACATTTAAATTGAATATTAGTAATTTTATTGTCAGATATTATAAAAATGATCAAATAATAAATTAATAAACTTTTATTAATAAGATTGATAGCAATTAAAATATATTTGCAAAAACTATATATAATGATTCAAAATCAAAGTAAAATATATTACTAAATAATACTTTTTCGTTTTAAAATTTTTACTTCTTTTTATAAGCTTATATTTTTTTTGATTAAAAATAAATTATTAAAATTATATCTGTCTAACTCATTATTTATTTTTTAATTAATATTTGTATAAATAATCAACTAATAAATAATTAAAATTAATACTTAAAATTATAATGAATACAAATTAAAATGAGATTTATGATTTATTATATGTGGTATACCGTGTTAATGGTTTGATTATTTAGGACTTTTATAATTTAGGAGTTTATCAATTTATGTTTTTAGGCATTTAGTGGTGTATAGGTTTTATTTATATAATAAAAATAAAAATTTTTTTTTTAGATTTTTTCTGATTTTCAAAGGTTATAACCATTAAAAATAAATTAATATTTAAAATTTTTTGAAATGTGAATATAATATTTAGTAACAATAATATTAATAATTATATATGATATAAATTAAATATAATAAATTTTATTGGTAGATATTATAATAATGATCAAAAATTAAATTAATAAACTATTAATAATAAGATATATATTAATTAAAAAATATTTACAAAACCTTTATTAATTCAAAATTAAAGTAAAATATATTATTGGATAATAATTTTTAATTTTTAAATTTTTACTTTTTTTATTATCGAATATATATTTTTTGATTAAAAATAAATTATTTAAATTATATGTGTCGCACTCATAATTTATTTTGTAATAAAAATATCTATAAAAAAACTTATAAATAATTAAAATGAATATTTAAAATTATAATAAATTTAAATAAAATTCAATTTATTAAGTAGCATTTAGCGGTTTAATGGTTTATGTATTTAGGCATTACGGGGTTTCGAAGTTTATTGATATAATTGTGTATGCATTTAGTGGTTTATAGGTTTTATTTAAAAAATAATATAACATAAAAATATTTTTATTATTTTTTCATATTTCCAAAGGTTATAACATTTGGAAATATGATAATTTTTAAATTTTTTTCAAAAGTGAATTCAATATTTAGTTATAATAATCATTATATTTATATATCATATAAATTCAATATAAACAATTTTATTGATAAATATTCTAATAATGATCAAAAAATAAATTAAAAAACAATTATTAATAAGATAGATATCAATTAAAATATAATTACAAAATCTAAAATGATTCAAAAGGAGAGCAAAATATATTATTATATAATAATTTTTTGTTTTAAATTTTTTTTATTTTAATAAGTTTATCTATATTTTTTTTGATGAAAAATAATTTTATAAATTATAATTGTCTAACTCATAATTTATTTTGTAATTAATATTTATATAAAAATAAACACATAAATAATTAAAATGAATATTTAAAAGTATAATGAAAAAAATAAAAATTAGATTTATTGTTTATTATTTAGGATATATCTGATTAAAAAATTATCTATTTAGGGTTTTCGATATTTAGAAGTTATTCATTTAAGTATTTAGACATTTACTGGTTTATAGGCTTTATTTAAACAATGAAATAACAAATAAATTATTTTTGATATTTTTTCAAATTTTCAAAGATTATAACCTTTAAAAATATAATAATTTTAAATTTTTTTAAGAATGTGAATACAATATTTAGTAATAATTATTATTATAAAAATATATAATATAAACTAAATATAAACAATTTTATTGATAGTTATTATATCAATTATCAAAAAATAAATTAATAAACTTTTATTAATATGATAGATATAAATTACAATTTAATTACAAAAACTAAAATGATTAAAAATCAAAGTAAATTTATTTCTAAATAATAATATTTGTTTTTTAGTTTTTGCCTCATTTTATAAGATTATATATTTTTTTGATAAAAAATAAATTATTTAAATTATATTTGTATCACTCATAATTTATTTTGTAATTAATATTTCAATAAATTATTTAAATTATATTTAAGGTTTACGAGTTTAAAGGATTAAGTATTTAGGAGCTTCGGGGTTTAAGAGTTTAGAGATTTATTTGTTTAGGGATTTAATGGTTTATAAGTTTTATTTAAACAATGATATAACAAAAAATTTATTTTTGTTATTTTTTATCATTTTCGAAGGTTATAACCTTCGAAAATATAACAATTTTTTAAATTTTTTTAAATGTGAATACTATAATTAGTTATCATAATATTAATAATTATATATCATGTAAATTCAATATAAATAATTATAATGATAGATATTGTATTAATGATCAAAAAATAAATTAATAAACTATTATTAATAAGAAATATTTTATTTAAAATATATTTGCAAAACGTAAATTTATTCGAAATCAAAATAAAATATATTACAAGATAATAATTTTTTTGATGTTTTGCTTCTTTTTATAAGGTTATTTTTTTTTATTAAAAGTAAATTTTTTAAATTATATTTGTGTTCCTCATAATTTATTTTTAATTTATACTTATATAAAAATAAACTAATAAATAATTAAAATGAATATTTAAAAATATAATGAATACAAATAAAATTGAGAATTATTATTTATTATTCAGGATATACTAGTTTAATGGTTTAAGTATTTAGGTATTTTGGGGTTTAGTGATTTAAGTGTTTAGGCCTTTAGTTATTTATAGTTTTTAGTTAAAAAATTAAAAAATAAAAAATTTAATTTTTTGATTTTTTTTAATTTTTGAAGGTTATAACCTTTGGAAATATAATAATTTTTAATTTTTTTAAAATGTGAATATAATATTTAGTTATAATAATCTTAATAATTATATATAATGTAAACTCAATATAAATAATTATATTGATAGATATTATAATAATGATCAATAAATAATTAATAAATTATTATTAAAAAGAATGATATAAATTAAAATATAAATCCAAAATCAAAAATGATACAAAATCAAAATAAAATATTTTACTAAATAATAAATTTTTGTTTTAAAATTTGTACCTATTTTTATTAGGTTATATTTTTTTTGATGAAATATAAATTATTTAAATTATATGTCTCACTAATAATTTATTTTGTAATTAATATTTCTATAAAAATAAACTGATAAATAATTAAAATAAAAATTAAAAATTATTCTAAATAAAAATTTAAATGAGATTTATGATTTATTATTAATGAATAACAGTTTAATGGTTTTGAGATTTAAAAATTTCTGAAATGTGAATACAATATTTAGTTATAATATTATTAATAATCATACATCATATTAATTCAATATAAACAATTTTATTGATAGTTATTATAATAATCATCAAAAATTAAATTAATAAACTAATAAAAATAAGATAGATATTCATTAAAAAATATTTACAAAACCCAAATTGATTCAAAATTAAAGTAAAATATATTACTGAATAATAATTTTTAATTTTTAAATTTTACTTCTTTTATAAGCGTATATATATTTTTTGATTAAAAATAAACTTTTTAAATTATATTTGTCTTACTCATAATTTATTTTTTAATAAATATTTCTAAAAAATAAACTAAAAAATAAATAAATGAATATTTAAAATTATAATAAATAGAAATAAAAATTAGATTTATTAATTATTATGTATTATATAGTGGTTTAAAGGTTTATGTATTTAGGTATTACGGGGTTTAGGAGAATACTGATTTAATTGTGTATGCATTTAGTGGTTTATAGGTTTTATTTAAAAAATAATATAACAAAAAATTTATTTTTAATTTTTTTTTCATATTTTCAAAGGTTATATCACCTTTGAAAATATAATAATTTTTAAATTTTTTTCAAAAGCGAATTCAATATTTAGTAATAATAATCATTAAATTTATATATCATATAAATTCAATATAAACAATTTTAGTGAATAATATTCTAATAATGATAAAAATATAAATTAAAATCTATCATTAAGAAGATAGATATCCATTAAAATATAATTATAAAACATAAAATGATTCATAAGCAATCCAAAATATATTACTATATAATAATTCTTTGTATTGTAATTTTTTTATTTTAAAAAATTTATCTATATTTTTTTGATTAAAAATAATTTACATAAATTATATTTGTCTAACTCATAATTTATTTTTGTATTAATATTTATATAAAAATAAACAAATAAATATTTAAAATGAATATTTAAAATCATAATGATAAATAATTAGATTTATTATTTATTATTTAGGGTATAATGGTTTAATCTTTATTATATCTGTCTCACTATTAATTTATTTTGTAATTAATATTTCTAGAAAAATAAACTGATAAATAATTAAAATAAAAATTTAAAATTATACTTAATAAAAATTAAAATGAGATTTATGATTTATTATTAATGTATACCAATTTAATAGTTTAAGTATTTAGATGTTTTTTCGTATAAGTGTTTAGGGATTCATGTTTTTATGCATTTAGTGGTTTATAGGTTTTATTTAAACAATAAAATAACAAAAAAAAATTTGTAATTTTTTGTCATTTTCATAAGTTATAACCTTTGAAAATATAATAATATTTAAACTTTTATGAAATGTGAATACAATATTTAGTTATAATAATTTTAATAATTATATATCATAAATATTCAATATAAACAATTTTATTGATAGATATTATAATAATGATCAAAAATTAAATTAATAAATTATTAATAATAAGATAGGTATTAATTAAAAAATATTTACAAAACCCAAATTGATTCAAAAATAAAGTAAAATATATTACTGTATAATAATTTTTAATTTTTAAAATTTTACTTCTTTTATAACTGTATATATTTTTTTTGCATTAAAAATAAATTATTTAAATTATATGTGTCGCACTCATAATTTATTTTGTAATAAAAATTTCTATAAAAATAAACTAATAAATAATTAAAATGAATATTTAAAATAATAATAAATTGAAATAAAAATTAAATTTATTAATTATTAAGTAGTATATAGCGGTTTAATGGTTTATGTAATTCGGCATTACAAGGTTTAGGAGTTTACTGATATAACTGTGTATGCATTTAGCAGTTTATAGGTTTTATTTAAAAAATAAAATAACAAAATATTTATTTTTATTATTTTTTTATATTTCCAATGGTTATAACCTTTGTAAATAAAATAATTTTTAAATTTTTTTCAAAAGTGAATTCAATATTTACTTATATTAATCATTATATTTATATATCATATAAATTCAATATAAACAATTTTATTAATAAATATTCTAATAATGATATAAAAATAAATTAATAAACAATTATTAATAAGATAGATATAAATTAAAATATAATTACGAAACCAAAAATAATTCAGAAGTAGAGCAAAATATATTACTATATAATAAATATTAGTTTTTAAATTTGTTATTCTTTTTATAAGTTTATCTATATTTTTCGATGAAAAATAAATTATATAAATTATATAAATTATAATTGTTTAACTCATAATTTATTTTGTAATTAATATTTATATAAAAAAAATTAATAATTAAAATGAATATTTAAAATTATAAATAAAAAATAATGAGATTTATTATTTATTATTTAGGGTATAGCGGTCTAATTTAAATTAGATCTGTCTCACTAATAATTTATTTTGTAATTAATATTTCTATAAAAATAAACTGATAAATAATTAAAATAAAAATTTAAAATTATACTTCATAAAAATTAAAATGAGATTTATGAATTATTATTAATGTATACCAGTTTAAAATTTTAAGTATTTAGAGGTTTTTTCGTTTATGATTTTACCGATTTATGTTTTTAGGCATTTAGTGGTTTATAGATTTTATTTAAATTATTAAATAACAAAAAAATTATTTTTGAATTTTTTTCACATTTTCAAAGGTTATAAACTTTGAAAATATAATAATTTTAAAAATTTTTAAAAATGTGAATACAATATTTAGTAATAATAATCATTATAATTATATATAATATAAACTAAATATAAACAATTTTATTGATAGATATTATATCAATTATCAAAAAATAAATTAATATGCTATTATTAATATGATAGATATAAATTAAAATATAATTGCAAAACCTAAAAATATTCAAAATCCAAGTAAAATTTATTACAAAATAATATTTTTTTTTAT